>WBMY01009113.1:170335-348788 GCA_013397315.1 Donacobius atricapilla
CCCAAACAAACCAAAAAAACAACAAAACAAAAAGACACTGATTATAAATTCTGAAGTACCCTTGGGTTCACACTCAGGGATGTTGCGGTTAATAATTCCTCCCATGGAGGGGTAAAAAAGGAGGCTGCAAAATCACAAGAGAGATAAAAATCATCTGTCTTCAGGAGGAGGGAAATTTGATGAAGCTTTTAACACGTGCCCAGAAACTTCACCATTGATAATCAAAAGAGCTGCGTTTTAAGAACAAGTCTGCTGACATTTTTTGATGTTTGTAGAACAAATGACTATTTTTTTGACTATTACAATTTTTACTGTAAGTCTTCTGTTACTTGGAGCTTTTCTTATTGTTACAACTCTTAGTGTTACAGAATTAACTCAGAAGTTCAGCTTTCACATTTAAAAGAAGTATAATACAGTCACAGAATAAAGCAAGAATACAAAAAATTTAGCATAATAAGCCCAAGTATTCTATTTTTAAAAGACTTCTGGGTCTTTTTGATAGTGATTACCTGAAGCCAGATTCTCTTATCTCTCTCATCTGGCATTGACTACTGAGTATTTTCTTTCACAATCTAAACCAGCAATCTTTACCCTGTATGTTTTCACTGGGGCCACGGCTCACTTTGCGGGCTTGTTCATTGGTTGTTTTTAGTCTTTCCCACAAAAGTTTAAGTTCTTTGAATCACAGCCACTAGTGCAAACCCCGGAAGACTGGTCAAGAAATTCATGGAACCTAATGGCATACAGACACTAAACTAAAATTTACCCTGAGATTAACTGCAGAAGAGTATACTGAAGTTAACATAAATGAGCTTTTTTCTTTCCTCAGTCAAAAAACAGAGTGAAAGTATAATTTCTGGCAGTTTTTAAATTCTAATGTCATGACTTAACTTGTTCCAAAGCTTTAGCCTCTCCAGCTGTTCAGAGGTCCACCAAACCTGACAATGGCTTCAGGGAAGTGGTTTTTGATTCTGTGTCAGCATTTCTTTTACTCAAAAAAAAAAAAAAATCTCAAAGGAAGCAATGGATTTTGACATAGCTGCTAGCTCATCTACCAGAATAGCTACAGTTTCAAGTATAAAGCCCAAGAAGAAAACTTTTTCTAGTGACTAATTATGTGTTCATTTGGACAACAGCAGACAACAGAACACCTGTAAAAAACAATTCACAACAATTTATTTAAGTGATTACTAGAACTTGAAGTTTTCTTTTGATCCAAAACCAAAATTCAAGTAAAATGCATTATATAAAATGTAGGGAACAAAACTCTTGCAAGCAGTGGGGAGACCCCAAATTTATATATGATCTACAGCAGTCAGTGGATGAACAGGTAACAAACAATAAGTTAAATCTCTATTCTCTGATTAGCCCAAGCCAGTAATTAACAATGCATTGCACTGTTTATCACACCAACTTGGTGCAAAATGACTCTTAGAACTTGAGAGGATTAATGACACAGCACACTCCACAGAGATGGCGGATTGCCTCAGCAGAATGAAATGCCTTTAGGAATAACCTGTTTCTCACTGAGGGCCTGGCCCTAGAAATAGCTTCTGACCCCATCTTGTCAATGTGCTATCAGATCCTTACCAGCTAGGGATGCAAGGGCATCCTTTATAGATGAGGAGGTCCTCCACTAAAAGGACAAGGTAGTGAACCAGCTGCCCTTGCATCTGGAAGGATCCCTAACTGAAAAAAACCCTGAGTTGGAGGCTTTGCAAAAGAGTACAGACCTCCAGAGGGGAAAATCTTTTTATTTTCCTCAAGAAATATATTAGAACTGTTAGAAGAAATGGTTGTCTTTCAGGTGTATTCCTAAAAAGAAGTTACAGTCAGAAAGTCTGAACACAAGGAATGATTGACAATCCCTGGTATACTGGGGAAAAATAGCACTTGTGAGCTGCAGAAAGGAGGTTTTGTGGAGGCTGATGTTTCCTAACCTCTGGAATGTCTTGGCCATGTCTGCATCAGGAAGATTTATGGTACAACATGAGTGGATCCAGAGAGCAAAGCAGCTGGTGCTGTGCTCCTGACTACCACGTCCAGACATGTTGCAAGGACTTTACCATGAACTGACTATGATGGCCTGGACTGAACTCTCATTATTGTCTGAAAAGAGCTTGGTGCACTCCTGGAGCACATCTGTTCCCTTCTGCTGAGAGTAATTAAGCTCATACCCTTCTGGACTGACAAGTAGTGTCTTTAGTGCGGAGAGCAGGAGATTTGCTTTGAAATGGGTGTCTTGAATGGAACACAAATACTGCTATAGATGGACCCAGAGAATCATTAAGAACCATCATCAATAGAACAAGTTAGTATGTGTATTATTCTCTCAGTGTCTTCCTCAATTACTTCCTTTTTAGGGTGCGATTGCATCTCTCTGAAATTATGATGCCTAGGAGAAAACAGACTTGCTCTAGATGCAAAGCCATTACATCTCTCTACTTTCCCCACTTCTTCAGCCGTTCGTCAATGTCTGTCCCACTTGTTACAGAGATGCAATGATTGCTTTGTTCCTACACATTTAATGCAAAGTGGGAGTAGGACAGGAGAGAGAGATCCTTTTAATTCCTCACTAAGAGATGAGCTCCAGCATTACAGAACATCTTATTAGACACTGGAGAATCTGTAAGAGGCTGATCCTTAAAATGCCCCTGCCAATGGAAAAGCTTTAGCTGCTATTTTCTCAGGCATCAAAAATCAATAAGGTATAATTAATTATATCCATAGAAATACAGAAATAGAGAGAGAGTAAAGAGCAAAAATGGCATGATAAAGAAAATCACAGCAACATATTAACATTAAGTCTTCTTGGGTTAAGCAGCGTATCATCCATTTCGGCTCCAGACAGTATTAAGTCATTAGGACTCTTCTCTCATTTACACAGATTTTACACAGCTGCCTCCTGCAGATTGACTCTCACAGAGACACAAATCAGAATCAAAGCTACCTGGAATCAGAGACATTCATACTCTCACACCATCTCAATGATCTAAATGTAAATCTTATTTTACATTACTTCTGGCATCTTCAAGCACAATCTGTAAACACTGTAGTAAACACCACTGAAAGAGCTTCAGATGGTAACCTACTTTTCAGTGCCTATTTGCTTCCAGGCTCAGCAATGGTTTTACAGACAGAGATGATTATTTTAATTAATGTGAACTGATCTTGAGGGGACCTTAATGCATGACATAAAAGGTAAAGAACAAAGGCCCATGCTAATGCTGACCTGGCAGAATGCATCTGTATCTATTTATAAGAGAAGAGAACCACTTCTAGAGCTTAGAATAGTTTTCATAGACAGCCAGCTACTGGTGATGATTCATTTCCATTTTTACCAAAGTTGTTTGCATCCCTGAATACAGATGGATCCCAGTGACCCAATAGCACTATCAAGGAAGTTGTTGAAATGAACAGAGTATATCCATTAACACCAATCAGACAAGTTATGGGCAAGTCAAATTCTTTAAAACTAGTCAGTATAATAATTGGTAGACAGTATAATGAAGTCAGTACAATAAAGATAGATAAATTAATACACTGGTGACAGGAAGAACTGGGCTCTTGATTTTGAGCTGAATAAGCAACAGAATTAAAAATAAAATTTATTTGTGATATCTATCATGTACAGGGATGGTACAAGCAGAAGTAAATCTTAAAAGGCTGTGAATTACATTTGATGGATGAAGATAAATTTATTCTTTCAGCTGAATATTTCATTAGTGGGTTTTGTTTCAAATACTCCAGTAAAACAATTGCAGTCTTCTGTACACGGCACTCTCTGTCTGTATTACTCTGTTCTTCATTCAAAAACCTCCTCTACATGTCACTACTTTCCCATACAACACTACTTGCACCAACAGCTGGATAAGAATTTCGAAAATCAAGGATTCCAGTTTCTTAAGCTTTCTACAGTAATCCTTAGTGACAAGACAAAATACTGCAGAATCAGTAGTGCCAAGGGCAGAGTTCCACTGTTGCCAAGGGTGGGGACATGCCCTATGCCTAGTACAAGAGAATGCTGAAACACAGCAGCGTCTGCAGGGGGCCAAATCCAATGCAGTTCTTTATTATTCTGGCATGGCACAATTGCTGGTGTTTTTTTTCCCTGACATAAAAGGGATGCACATAAATGCACATATTGATGTTCTAAAGTCTGATTCAATCCTTTCTACTGAACTCCTTCAAAGTTGGACAAGGCCTTAAGCAAATTGGCTTTCTGAATTTCTCCCTCAGATTCATCTCAGAATTTTCTACAAATTCATTAACGCACCAAAGACTGAAAATATTTGAAGACTCTCATCAGCACTAGTATACAAAGCTAGCAAGACTGATAGTCTTCTAGGATGCAGAAGTTTCAAGTAAAATGCAGTTCTAGAAGAATAATATCCTAAAAAAAATCTAGACGATTTTTCACACTATAACCCATTCCTGAAGAAGCTGAAGTTGTCTTGGGTTTTCACACTTCAATTATCAACAGATATTATCTGTAGCTGTAAAGCTACAGTTTGTCTGTATTGTGAAACAATATTTTAGTCTTTACCTAGACATGTGTGCAGAAATGTTAGACAGGGAAGCTACCACTCAGCATGGCTTCACTCAGTCCTGAGACACCTTTAGCAAAACTCATACTAAATTCAGGATCTTCACCTATATATTGTTTTTATGCTTAGGTGTGGAGGCCTACAACTTTCTACAGCATATTCTTTTGTATTTGGCAGTTGAAGGGAGAAAAGCTTATCCAGGTTAAACAATAAGGAGTTCAGTCAGTGTGATGTTTCTGTTGCTTTTATTTTGGTCTTCTGTTGAAATTATGGAATGATTCTGGGAGGTCATGGTATGACTGTCAGCATTCTAGTGTTCTGAGTATTAGATCAAAATCAGATCATGCACAACTACTTCAGTTTAAATTCATACTGTTGATTCAAATGTATGAAAACATCTTCAATGGTTTTACTCTGTTCTGGAAGGACTCAGCTTTGCTCAAGTATCCCCTGCTTTTGTATGACTCTAGGTTTGTGCTACCTCAGGTAGCACCCACTATCAGCCAACATAAAGCCTCTAGAGAGGCAGAGAGCTAACATAAACCCCTTATTGCCTGATCGGGCTACTTTGGCAAAGTGTTTTTCAATCCCAGAACTGCTGGGTAGTCTATCACATACCAGTTCAGCATTCAGGATCACAGAATCAGCGCCCAAGCTATAACCCTGCATTAAGAAAAGCAGTCACACACCAGCACTCAGATAGTCAGTGGCATCTTGGTATTCCTGCAGGCAGCATCTATACCCAATGCTTCTATCATTGCTGATGGCCTGCACTAGAGAAGCCACCTCCTGCTGGTGTTCAAGCCCCAGAGTGCTTCCTTCTTCTGATTTTGCATTGGTAATCTCAAGAGACAGCTTATGTGAGAAATTATTCAAGTGCAATATTTTCGAAAGGCTGTGACTTATGTGAGGTGCAGAGAGCATGAGTCACTCATCTGAGAGTACTGTAAATCTGTGTATCAGATCTGACATACTAAATGCTATTTGTTAAGTGCTCTTGCTCTCTGCTTATTCACATCAATTAATTTGCTAGTGAAATGCGGCTGTCTTCAGCATGATAAGGCAGCCATTCCAAACACTCTTTTGTCTTAACTATAATTTAACAGTGTTTGTAAAACTGAGGCAAAGAAACAAGGAGGGAAACTGTAGGAAGTTGAGACTGATTTTAACCTAGTAGTGGGCTCCCATTTCAGGGCAATCTTCTCCTCCAGAGTTAGATTATTGGAGTTGAAATTCAATGCGCTATTTAACAGATTTAACAGATGACACTTCCTACTACTTTAAATATGCTGAGTGGTTGCATCAGCCAATTTTTATAGTCATCTCATTGGCCATTCCTCAGTGCTCTCTTTCCGCTCACCAGTAAATAACACAAGAATTGAGGAAACAGTCTGCTCAAGCTGCCATGGTTAAGAAAGAAATACCATAAATATGTCTAAGGTAAAGTCCAGAAACCTGAAGTACTTTATCTGCCAAACCATAGAATTTCCTATCCAGTTGTAGGTATGTGAACTACTTTTTAAACCACTTTGCTTTGTTCCTGTGACCTATTACTTGTCTGAACTGTGTATCACTTCACTGATTCCTGAGAAATTAAATCTTTTTAAATGAGCTCTTTCCGAACAATGTGACAGCACACACTCAATATGAAACAATATGAGAATAGTGTCATTATTTTTCTATCTATATTAAAAGATAAGCATCCACCCTTCTCAATTCTACTTCCTGTTTTGGGAAATGGGCACTTCCCTCTGAGATTTTCTTTGCATTTTACCCCCAATCAGCATGATAGGAATATTCACCCTTTGTGCTTTTACAACTGTCTGGGCTGCAGGGTAATGCCTGCTTAATCTGGGGCTGTAGAGTCAGCCTGTCCAGTGCCATGTGGTTTCCAGGCATTCACTTATTTAACATTACAGATATTTCTGAAGAGCATGTGAAAACATACAGAAACATGTTCAAAATAACATCTCTCCATCAGGAGAAGTTACCACCTTGGGCTTTAACTTGTCTCATCAAACAATTCTCAGTGTGAGGGCTCTTTCACCCCTATGGTGAGCCCTGCTGCAAGTATCAAATTGTCACTTGCTACTCCTCATCTTTAAGAAATTTCCATTTCCTTATGTCTCCTTGTACAAAGTACTGCAAATCAGACCAATGGAAGAATAGCTTTAAGTCAGGATAACTTGTGCTGAACAGCATTTGAACAGCCTATGAAATGATGTTCATCAGTATTACATGAGACAGATGAAAATTTGCCTGAGGTACCACGGTGCCCCCAGAGCATTTGTATAATGCAGGTGGTTACTATACAAACAGAACAGCCTGGTAAGTATATGAGGAAGAATACCAGAACAAATTAATATAAATAAATCAGTCACCTTTTAGTCTGTAGGACTTTTAGTGATGAAGCCCTACAAAACTGAATTGACTCTGAATTTGCTCAAGAGTAATCAAGAACATATAGAAAGATCCTAGTCTGCAGATAATTAGATAATTTTATTTCCCTATTCCAGATTTTTTCAAGTTTAACATCCAATACAAATCAGATAGGTCATTCAACTGAAAAAGAAAGAACATTTGCCTTCTATTCACATGGAGTGACAGAGAATCTAAGAAAAGAATGACCCTTCTGAAATAATGCATTGCCAAAAATTTGTTTTTGCTAAAGCAATTTGAGACTGATACTCTTAATGAAATGGCTATGAATCCTCAGTATTTTGTCACTTCATATATTTACATCCATAAGTGAAAAGGCTGAACAGAAGAATGGCTACCACCATGATTCAGCAACAGTTCTCAGTCTTCCTTCTCCCCTTGTCCCATGAAGGGACTAAGCTGCAGAAAATCAGGCCTATGGTCTTCTGTGCAGCTTTTCAGTAACAAAACAAAGAGTTCAGACAGGCTGATTGCACAGACTGCAGCACAAATGCATGCAGGTAAACATCCCAATATCAGCTGAGAAGAAGGCAGAAGGAAAACATGCTGAACCATGGCTTAGCTCTTTTACACTCTTCTGCCACTCACAGGCTAACAACAGAAAGGGAGAAGCAGCATGCTTGCACATGATCAAGAAAACCTGGAGGATGAACAGCAAAGCTGGAAGCCAGCTGTGCTCTTTTGCTTTCCCATGTCCATAGTTAGACCATTTCATTGTTTCTCCTTTTCTCGCTTCCAAACTCCACTTGGAAAAGAAATGTTAGCCCACAAACTCAGCCATTTGGCACGGCTTGAGGAGAAGACACCCATGACATTTTTTCAGGCCCACAAGCCTATGTCCTGAGTGTCACACCCAGAGAGCAAGTTTCCCCTTCATACCTCCTCCCCTCTAGCTCTGTGTCTTATGCACTTCACTGAAAGGTCTCTGCCAAATGCCTGATTCTCTATGGTAGTTCTAGCTTGACCACGTCCACAGCTGGACTTGGGATCTCTCATACAGATATATCTGATGCTTGACTCCACTGAGAAGTTATGACTTGGCGGATGCCTCATAACAATGTCCTCAATTAAGTCCTGCTAGAAAGCATTTTTCTCTGACGAGTTTCAAGGTTGTTTCCCCAGTCATATAATCTCCCCTACCTGCCACGTAACCTGATGTAGTATCTAGTTTCTCCAGGCAGAATTCAATCCCATTTCTGCTGTCTTTTTACCCATTCCTAGTTCCATGTCTATAGAGTTTGACCTAATTATCCCCCAGCTACTTTACAGTTCACATTTTAATTTGAATAAATCTGTGCAGTGTATTTATTTACTTTTTACTCTCTCCTGCAGTGGTGATACTGTTGTTTGATAGAGCACACCGGTAAATCACACCCAGTATGTCAGGCTCCTTTAATTCCAAAGAGATTCCTTATTCTTTGCAGCCTATTGCCATTTTGCATGTAATTTAAAAACAGCAGGCAGCAATTGAACTCTCAGATCTCATTAATACATACAAGTCCTTCCAACAAAAAGAAGCAGACTAGAGACTATTTCTTCAAGGTGACGGCCAAATGTGCCAAAGTTGCCTTTGATTTATATTGCCACTGATGCTTTTCAATCACATTGCTTCTCTTTATTTGCATGTCGTACTTGTTCTGCTTTATATAATGTCTCTGTGTAAGAATACTATGACAATCTAGCAGCAGCCTTTCATGCTATGCAAGTTTATTTTTCAATTCTGCCTTATGCCGGCCTTCAATAATTAACAACTCCATAAATTACACCAATGAAGTTCAACCTAAACTGAAAGTATACTGAAAGTTTTAATGTACCACCCATCCTTGTAGCTAATTAAGCTTTTGTACTGAGATAAGTAGTCATGAAATACATAAAGCAGTCAGGTCAACAACTATTTAGCTAAGAACTCAATAACAAAAAAAAAAAAAAAAAAAAAAAGAGGGGTAGTACTAGAGTAATATTCACATTTTAACAAAAGTCTCAGCTTAACTCTCTAACTGCTTACCTCTCCTTGCCAGTTTGGGTTAACAGTGTTACACATGATCTTAGATCTTTTCTCCTGTCCATGATGAGGAAGGGCTGGGAAGATGCTATGTTTTCCAGGCTGGATGGAAATCTTCAGATAAGGATCTGGATTGAAGAACATCCCTTTCTTCAGACCAAAAGCCTGGAAATCTGAAAGAAGGTAAAGAACCTGATTATTTTTCATGTTACAGGCATCTCTTTGGGATGCTAGGAACAGTATATAGGGAATTGGTAATGAACTCAAATAATACGGCAGGAATGTGAAAAAACTCACTATGTTTATTGTGAGGCAATGTAATGCCAAACCATAATGATTTTGTGATTTAGGATTTACACATAATTACACAATGAAATTGCAAATTTACAGCCTGATTGTTCGGACTGATTCAGCTTCTAAATAGATATGCAACTTGAAGTGATATACTGATATTTCTAATAAGCTGAGCACTTGCTCAGCCTGACTGTAATGGAAGAACTACTCTGCAAAAGAGATCCCATCATTTAATGTCAAAGTCATGGCATTTGGTACCTAATGGATGTCATTTTTCCTAGGTATCAGTTTTACCACTGTACAGATCTTAGCTTTTACACCACTTTCTTCTATGTGAGAAGTAATTTTACAATTTTTCCCACTTTAAATAATTTTCTTCCCTGCATGAGTTAACTTCACCTTGGGAAAACTCTTGTCTATAATGTCCAAATTTTAAGCAGGGCTTTACGGCTGCAGAACTCCCAGGGAGCATAAGGTGTGTTGCACACACAAAAAATGCCCAGGTGTTTATTTGAAAATTTCCCCTTAACACTCTGAAGAAAGACAGAATGCCCACTATGATCTGTCCCTGTGAAGCTGATGAAATGCAAACTAATCTACTGGTATATCATTAATTTTGGCTCAACAGACACAGACTGACCCCTCCGGTCTTCTCTTTTTTCAGAAGCATTTCTAAGCTTTCTTTGGAACATATAAGCACTTCTTCCTATTAGCCAGTTCAGTAGCTAATTTATTTTCCACCACTTTTTGCATGGAGATTCTCCTCTGTTTAAAGCTTTATTTCACACTGGGTTATAAGCACTGTACTGAATTCTGCCTATTTTCTCTTGCTGTATTGGAGAGATAGAAAAGTATTAGACAAAATGATTTCTAAAACTGCATAGATGCATACCTAAACATTAAATTTAAACACATATTTTTTCTTCTGGCAGTTATTCAAAATATTAATTTTCACAGTCTTCCAATTCTCTTCTGATTAAAAACCCAATTATTCCAACAGGTCGTGGGAGATCATGAAAAACCCTCAAGGCAGATATTTTGGATGACTCTGAAAATCATACACACTGCACACCATCATCAGTGTTTTTTCCAGAAAATAGCTATATCAAACCCAGTTGTATGTTGCTTTCTTAACTTATGGTAATAGCCAACACAATAAAACATGCAAGTTAAAAAGAATTTATTTTCTTTTCATTAGTTTTAATCATCTGTTCTACCACACAATTCATGTTGTAGACATTCAAAAGTTTTTGGACAGATGGTCCTGAAACAGACTGTATTTTAAGAATCTCATTCTTGAGACATTCTCTAACAATTAACAAAAAAAAACCCCAACAACAAAAAACCAAACCAAACCGAAGAAAAAACAGAAAAAAAAAAAGTAGAAGATATCACTACTAAGAGCTTATTTGAAAGTACATAGCTGAAACTATGTATTGCCATGGTCCTAGCAGTGCTATTACACAAAGAAAATTATCTGCTTCAAAAAGATAACACTGATTTTCTTTTCCCCTTTCTGTTTTCTGAGTGCACAATCTCTGTATAACCAACATGTATCTCATCTAAGAACCCTGCTGAAATCCTATATGGCAAACTCTTTTGCTTTGGAAGTTGTACTGTTAGAAATGCCTTCAAAAAATAGAAACCAAGATTGCAAAAGGAGTATGAATGACGAGGGCCAGCAGTGTATTACTTCAGGCTGCTAACATATGAGAAGAGAGAAAGACCTCTGGGATCTTATTTCCTTTCTCTCTGATATTTCCTCAAAAGAGTCTGAAACTGAAATATTCATTGCTGTGTATGTTACTGATTTTTTTTTTTCCTTCAAAGAAAGACCACGCTATCTTTGGGTACCACTGAGTAATGAAGTAGTCTACGGATAGAAAATACCTAGCACTCAATTATGTATACTTATATATCATGCATCATAAAGAAAATACATTTAGAATGACCTAGCAGCCTCTTTCCAGTTATGGGAATTAGAGCACAGCCATGAAGATGAAGGTACTCCTAGCCTCAGTTAATAGTCCCATTTTTGTATTCAGATAAGAAAAAAAAGTAATTTAGCTAAGCACGTGGCATGAAATTTTATTTTTGCAATTTTCTGGCTGAAATTGCACAATACAACAAATAATAAAAAAAAAACAAAACCCAACAGTTAAAAACTTAAATTTATTTTCCGAAGTATGAATAGGGCTAGCTTTCCCAAGGACAAATATTTTAATTATGTATCTCACCACAAATTCTCATCACTGTGAAAAACAGAGCATCAAAACTGAAAAAGTTCTTAACACAGCTACATAGATCTCTGCAGATAAGCAGAATTCCATTTCATTTGAAGAAAATCTATCTGTAGGTCCTGTAACTATCTGCTGTAACTTGCTTTTGAAACTCTTACCACTCCAGCAAAACTCCCCAACAGAAGAATCATAGGCATTCTGCCTCCCCCAAGGCAAATGCTTATCTCTATCATCTTCAGAAAAAAGGTTCAGAAGATACTCAACTTTTAAATGAAGGTCTGAAGCTAACCGAATTTAAATCTTTGGTTGAATGAATGAATTCTAGAAAGCTGGGACATACCCTGCTGTACACTGTAATTTTAGAGGGCATTTCTTGGGGGCATCTGAGGAAATGCTACTGTCTTGGTTAGAAAAGACAGGTGTCTGCTAGAGAGGGCAAGACCTCCCTTTGGAATGGAGAATTCAAACCCCTCCCTCCGAATTATTAAAACTTTGATATTAAGTCGGCTCTCAGGCAAGGATATGGGGATAGGAATAACAGCTCTTTACTAGTATGTATAACAAGGCAAACAAACAACAACTACAGCATTAATGATAAACTAAACCCAGAACCTCGAGGGGNCCCTAAATCTAACCCCCAACAGCTACAAAGATAATTCATCTATGGTTTGCAAAGGTGTATTTTCATCCAGTCTCTTAAAAAAAGTTATTAATATACCATATGTCAGTTTCTCACTCAGTCATAAATCACACTTTAGTGTGAAAGAGCTTATATACATCTAACAGTTTAATAATGTCAGGCCATCTTTCATGACAGATGACAGAAGGACAAAATCCAGGTAAAGACAAAGTAATTACAGCCTTTAGGTGCCTCAGACTTGCACATCCTGTTTCAGCTAGGCTCTCCTCATTGGAGAAAAATGCCTTGTACTAGCTGCTGCCTACTGCTGTCCCCAAGTGACTTATGAATTTGTTCCAACTCCAGAGCTTTCTTTCCATAAATGCTGATCTCCAGGTGCCTGGAAGAGACCTAGGGAAGCTTTACACTGGGTCACTTGTATGCGTGTACCCTCTGTCCCAAAGGTGCACCACAGACTTCCCTGTCTGCTTTATAAAGGATCATTCAGCAAATCTATTCACCGTGCAGCGTCACAAACTTTGGGACACTGGTAACTGGATAGTAATGGAGACTATTTTTGTGGTGAACCAGCGTATTTATTGGAGCCAGGTGGGGATGGCAATTCCAGCAACACTGCAAGAATACATCTGTGTTTTACAATGTTTCATTTTGCCTCAGTACAAGTCATTAAGCTTCCAAAAGTTCAGGGAAGATCCATGCTTTGTTATGCTCAGCAAGGAGATTCTCTGACAGCAGTGATGAGCAAAACTACGATAAAAACGATATCTCATTTCCCCACAGACATAGCAAGGTATTCAACCAGACCCATGCTCCATATGGAAGCATGGCAGAAAAGGATGGAAAATCAGATAGAGAACCAGACTCTGAAGCAGATCCTGTTTTCTAAATTAATTACATTAAGTCTGGTCATCAGTATGTCAGGAGTAAGTTAAGGGAGCTGGAAGCGGATACGAAGGGGATACGAAGGGATACGAAGACTTTGCCAATATAATTTTCCTAGAAATAACACACAAGGCTATTCTGTGCAGTTTAGATGTGTCTAAAGAAGACTTAGTCCATCTAGTCTCTTGATGGCACATATACTACTGAATATTCTACTGAAGATTTTAGAGTCTACAACCCAACAGAATGGTCAATGACTAGTAAGTAGTAGAATTACTAGTTTTGACAAACTGATACTGGTATTTTAAAACAGATGACAAATTCCTTTCAGCAAATACCTAGTATTGAATGTCCTTTGTGTTCCCAAGCACTACCTAAGTGAAGACAATTGACGTCTTGCAGGTATCTATACCAGCACTTACGCAGAGGTTATTAACCTTAAGAAATTCTATGGTCAACCCACCAAATACACATTATTTATATTTAGCATACTAGCCTCATGATCTCAAGACCAGGATATGAGACATATTCCTCATGAGCCATCTGACCCCTTGAGAAAATGAAGACATTTGAGTTATGTCAAGCTTTCCCAGAACGTACCTAAAAACAGAACTAATGAAGTTAACAGGACACTGGGAAGACCCCGGTGTTATTGGAATGACCACAGTCAATTTAGATTACGATCTAGCCTGAGGAATACCAAAATGGAATTTATTCTATGATCTGTTCATTAATGGCAGAAAGTAAAAAATACGTCATCTTTCTGAGATCCTGATAGTTCATGTATCAAAGCACAATAAACCATCTTCATAATCCATCACCACAAGAGAGTTGCTAATTAGGATGTCAATGGACAGATCCATCATTTCCCTTCAGACTTCCTTTGTGAATTCCCAAAGAGCTATCAGTTCTGGTTCGGACACTGAAAAAACATACTTGAACAGGACTGGTATCTGGACAGACAACCAATGAGGGAAGGCAATTGCCAGGGTGCTAATACGTCAGCGTTTCTTTTGTAGATTTTGGACGGAACGAGAAGAAACTATCTTAGAGGGCAGCAGTTCACCTACTGAGCTAAGCTACCTAAGAGATAGACATGGCTTCAAAGAAAGGAACAACAAAACTCTGCTTGCTCACCATTCAGCGGGAGGCACATAGGTACTGCCTCTCAGCCATGTGCTTTTAAAGAAATACTTTTAGTTACTGTCAGTGAAACAATATTTCAATAGTAAGAGCACAGCAATATTGCATTTATTGAAATGCCAACTTGACTCATGAAGCAGTGCACGAAACCAAACTTTATTTGGCAATCGCCTCTTTGGAAGAAGGTGAGCATGGATTTGCAGAAGTATTGCATCTGGTATTAATTAAATTTCAAGAAGTAAATATTAAGGGGTTCTAGAAATCAAACAGTAATATACTGCTATAACAAGAAGTCTTGAAATCCAACACAGCAAACTAATGCAGGGGAATTTAGAAAAATACTACTTAAAGTACAAGAGATGACTGGCTTGATCAGCTGCTGAATTAGATTCTGCAACAGATGATATGCAAGAGGTTAAATAAAGTGCTTCTTTTTGCTCTCAGCAATTACAGACATATAGACAGACGTCACTTTAAAATAAAATGCAGGAAAAAAGGAAAGAGCTAGTGTAATTGCACAAGAAGATATTTTAAGATTTGAGATTTAAAAAGAAGATTAAGTAGACCAGATAAACCAAAATGCTTCTGTCACAGGACTCCCAGGCAAAATATTTAAGCCAGTGAAAAAGAGAAGAATTCTTTTTTTCTAGCTGTAAATGCTTCAAAGAAAAACAAAAGGGTTTCTCATTTGTTTAAAGGAAGGGCAGTTGAGGTATTTGGAAGAAAACAGGTGTATTAATGAGTGAAAAATAGTAGTAGAATCAATTATTCCAAAATGTCTGAGAGACAGGCTACCTCTTTAATCATCTTCATCAAGAAGGAAAACACAGAAAAAGTCTGAACCATTAATGTGAACAGTTTATCACAGCAAGGGGGAGTTTTTATCACTGCAAGTGATTAACCACTGGAGCAAAGTACCATCTTGGTATCCTCAGATCCTGGCTCCACACCTGTTTGTGAGATCTGTCTGAGGCAAACTCACACAAAGCTCACCACCGCGGGGCAAGGTGTCCTGTGTTAAATGGGAGAACAGAGCAGTTGAATTCAAAGCCTTCTGAGGCCTTTCAAACTGCTAGTCTAGGCATATATCGTAGGCACACTATGTTCTGGACATGGTAAAAAGCCACATTACCTTGACACAATATCTGACAGGTAAGAAAAAGGCACGGGATTAGTAGTTATAAAGTCAGTCACTAGAATTTAAAAAAAATTGCTAGAAAATAAAGTGCATTATATATTTGCATTCTGAACAAGTATTTCATGCTAACAACTACTGTCATAATGACCCTTAGCAGACCTTATACTATTTTCAGTTGTGATTTACACTCTAACTTCTATAAACTGACAACTGTTATTACTTGAATACCTGGTCTGAAAACCACACAAAAACAACTAACAAGATTCTCAGAGAGGTGTGATGGAGATAAATGCCTGAATGTTTGAAATATTCAGATCTTCTGGTAATTTGTTCTCCAAGGACACTTATAAATAAAGTGTGCAAAAACATGAGATATGTGAAATATTAAAGTCTAAAAAAATTTATTTGATATAACACAGAACTAGGAGGCATATTATGCTAATCTCATGATAACACTTTCTAAATATACCAGCCAACAAGACTGGTTTTAAGGGCTTTCAGCAAATGCGTTATACTGCTGCTAAACCATGAACCTGCAAGTGAAGTAGCTGGTACATCTTGGGAAGCTTAGCACATTTTTTCCTTCTGTACTTCATGCAAGAGAGCTCTGATGCTTTTCAGCCGCCTTATTGGAACTGTGACATTCACTGGTAACTTTGGAAAAGGCACACTGTTGCCACTGTTTGAAAAGTAAATGCAAAGTGGACTGCAGAGTTTTCCTTAAAGGCTTTTTTCAGTCTACCTAATTAGGCTTAAAATATTTCTCTTAGCATTTTAAATAATGAAAGCTATAGTAATACAGTCATCATAAAAATTATTAAGAAGCTTAATCATGGGAAATTACCTTCTTTGAGATCAGTGTTGCCAGTGAACTTATTAATCTAAACCAGCCTTTCACAGGACCAACTTCCAGTCTTCAAGGAACCAAGCATGAAGTAAAAAACCCTCCTACTGCAAACTCTCTGCTAATTCTATTCTAAAAAAGCTCATCATATTCTTGTGCCTTGAAAGATCATTTTACACCTTTTTCATTGTTTGACATTTTTTTTCAATCCAGAAATATTTTCTCAAAAAACCCCTCCAGTGAAACAGTTTGATTTTGTCCAACCAAATACTCAATAAACTACAGAAAGAATAAAGCACTTTGTCAATAACTTTTTAGAAAAAAAACCCGTTTCCACACAGTTCATTTTAACATAGGGTCTCACTGGACTCTCTCAGCAGTAGAGAAAGCAATACAAGTCAGCTGAAATGCACTCATGTTGTTCAGCATTTCTTGTGATTTGGCCTACTTTGAGATTTTTCTCTCCCACTCTAATAACTTTTTCTACTAAAAAAATTATATGGCAGAAGGCATAGCTCTTCTTGCATTCTTTAGATTATAGGCTGCTTAGGGCATGACTCCTCTGTGTTGGTGCAATGGGCTCCAGTCACACTAATGTCACTCCAGCCCCTTTTTCTTTCACTACAACTAAATCAAATTTTGAAACCTAATTTTTATGTAATGACAGTATTAACTAATGACTGAAGATGACAGTATACCAAAATATAGATATTAAAAAGGAAAACTCTGTATAACCAAGTGACAATAAAGAGGTTACTGCTGAGATAGAGATGCAAATGGAAAAGAATCCCAGTTCCTTCTGATGCCTCTGGGAGGTCTGCCTTGATTTGCATTTTATTAGTTAGCATAATAGATATAGGAATAGCAATAATCTTGCTCTGAGAGACACTACATTCTGTTGCTGTAGTGTTGACTAAGAAGGTAATAAATCCTTGTGATGTGTTAATCTGTTAATTTCAGAAAGACTGAAATGGAACTATTTTGATAACTTAGATTTTTGATAAGTAGTTGCAAAATTATTTTGTCAAAGCCTTTTATATACCTGGCTGTGATGATGTTAATATGGATGAGATATATATGCAGATTAATTGCTTGTGAATCACTGGAATAAGATATCCCAAATGTATTATGAGGTATGGTCTTTATATACTTTAAATCAAGCTGTAAATTAGATACTCTAGTTTATAGGAGGGCTCACTGACACTACATTATTTAGCAGTCTCCCAAATTACTACTCTTGGCTTACTAGTCCAAAGAATCTGAGAGAATGAAAAACTGTAACGAGTTCTGGGCCACATTTTCTGTGTAAGATAATTTATGGACATTAAAAAATACTAAGTCTACTTTATTCCTGTTGAGCTAAACCTGTGGTTTTATCAGCTGATAGGTGAATGTCCAGTGTGCAACTTGGCAAAAGTAAGAAATGTGTTAAAAAAGCCCTGCCCAACGTCAGTCTGATCTGCCATGTATCACACACAACCTCTCAAGGACCACACTGGCTGTCTAATTTGGAAAAGCACTGACACACATCCTTAATGGGGGGAAGCCTGAAATAAATCATATGGCCAAAACCAATCATATAATGAGATGCTTGTCCAAGAGTAGGACTTTACACTTAAAGGCCTGTGCCTGTAAAACTTTTGAACTAGGGTAACACATTTACTCTGTGTTACTCATGCTCAAAAATTTTCCAAGTCAAGTCAAGCATCATTCTCACTGTCTTCCAGGAGCTAAAAAAACATGGAAACCAACCAGCAAGCATAAGACTCCAAAATAAGAGTCATGCTCATAACCACTCTCTTTTGACAAACTGGTTTCTACAGATGTGATTTACATGTTGTTCTTATCAAAGCCAGATCAAATGGTTCATAGCTATTACATGGAAACATATCAAGCCTTTAAAACCTGCAGTGACATGCCAAGTAATGAGGCTGAGCATTCTGCACGAAATGCAGATAAGTGAGTGCAGTCTTCTGGCTCAAGAAGTCCGAGAGTCATTTTTGAGCAATACAGAGAAGCTTCTGCACCACAGCACATGGATTTGCCTCAGGTCCGGACCATGACTGTGGAACATGCTTTCCAAGGAACAGAGTACTACCACAAATCACATTTTGCTCTATAAATAAAGCACACGCCTTTGATCTTGCTTTCCCTGACCTACATATTTAATTGTAAACAGAAATATCTAATATGGCCCCAGAACTCTGCTTGAACAAGCTACTTCATCACGTAACTCTCACTGAAGGAAAAGAGTGTGGCAATAATCACAGATATTTATTCTCTGTCTCAGCATCCCTTCTAGAGCAACAAAGAACCCATGCATAAATATACATACATATACTTATACACTTGTGTACATGAAAGGCTCTAGTAACTTCAGCCCCAAACTTGTTGGGCTTAAAACTTTCCTATCAGCAGTGACTTACCTGACAATGAAAAGCTTATCAATCTCCGACTTCCTTGTCCCTGGACTGAGTCTTCATTGGTGATGCTTTTAAAAATCTGCTGGGAGACAAAGAATTATGAGAAAGAGTAGTGTCCAACAACTCTTGCACAGAGAATTACTTAGTAACTTTTTCAGAGATTCTTAGTTAGTTTTACAACTAAGAATCAATTATATGACCAGAGATCTAAACCATGTTTTTATCTAGATAATCATTTAACAATTAATGACCTAAGTCATCCCTGCCTGCAAGCTTTCCCTTAAAAAAACAGAATCGGGCAAAAATACTATTACAGTTTGAATATAGCAGTTCTTCACCCCAAAAGGAACTACTTATTAATCAGGAGATAAAAGTAGGATGGGGATGTGGCTATCACCTCTTGAAACAACTTTTATCCTTATAATAACTTACTACTCATGTGGAAAATCTTGTTCCAGAAAGTTTATTGCATACCTTTGAGAAAGACTTCTGAGAGATTACCCTGCACAAAAAAACCTACTGCGAATTAGGCTAACAATATGCATTGAGGATGAGCTGGAAAAAAAAAATTAAAAATCCATAGATTGCTCTTTGTACTCCACAGTTCAGTTTTTAATGTCAGTCTTTGGTTCAGCAAGTTTACTGGTGAGCTGCTGTTGTGCAAATTAGGCTCCAAGCTGCCTTCTGGCTGTGATCAGAACTGGGAAGCAACAACACCCACGGGCCAGTGTCTGGGGCATTAGGAGAAGCCTACCAGCAGTAGTTTTTGTGCAGAGTCCCTAAGCAGGGCAGAGGAGATATCATTGGGTGTCAGATTCCAAATTCAGCAGGGAGGTGGTGCTATGAGTACTGCTTCCCACTGACTTTGGAGTCAAACCAAGTGCTGCTCTGCCCCTGGGAAGCAGCCAGCTCCATGTCACTCTTGCCATTCAGCTTTCAGCCAAAAAAGAAAAACAGCATTTATGCAGTGAAGTTCCAATTTCTGATGGGAAACAGTAACTGAAGTCCCACTCAGCTGTGACTCATTGCTCAGTATATTAAATATTGTGTAGTCAAGCTTAACTTAGAAAACAAGCTGCTCTCAGCCCCCAGATAGTGCAAAACCTGGGCAAGTGGGTACTTAGCCCAGGTAGCAGGGATTAAACAACCACACACGGATGAGACCTACATCAAAAATATATGAATTAAATTTAGAAATCTTAAAAAATAATGGGTTCTGCTGCACCTGACTTTTAGTCACAATAATTTTGTTTCTTC
This sequence comes from Donacobius atricapilla, assembly GCA_013397315.1. Taxonomy (NCBI): domain Eukaryota; kingdom Metazoa; phylum Chordata; class Aves; order Passeriformes; family Mimidae; genus Donacobius; species Donacobius atricapilla. Next base: position 190,185 of record WBMY01009113.1, read on the forward strand.
CAGACTATTTAAATGGAATAAACAGTACTGAGGAGGGTGGGACTATGAATAAATTCCAGTAGAAACATCCCTATTGCATCACAGCTAATTAATTGCATTTGCACTATTGGCCTTCTCCGCGAAGTAGGTTTCAATATATTTACTGAAGCCACCACTGATTTCTGGATAGAGACACATTTAAACAAGAATATATGTGACTCTGGGAATTTTAGGACAAGAACTCAGCAACCTTTACCAGCCAAAGTCGTGATCCCATCAAGAAACAATGACATTTCCTTGTCAACAGGTATTTTTCATACTATGTCACTGCCTGATAATAATTACAACTTATGCTTTAATGCTTACTTTTATGGTCTTTTCATGATTTTGTCCAGGATAATAACAGGGCCAACCAACCTACGTATATGTGCATTTGCAAAAGGTGCTTTTGTCTAGTTCTTCAACACTTTTCTGAGGTTTTATTTAGACCTGCCATGTATGTCATACATCATGCCAGTATGAATAGTTCAGCAGACTACACTTTGAACAAACCAGGGTGGATCTGATGGGGTACTGCAAACCCGTTCAAAACTTAAAAATATTTGCTATTAAATGACCCTTCAGGAGCCATATCTACATTAGTGAAACTATATTGAGACAGTTATAATAGTGTTGGCACAAATCCTGATAAAAAGCAAACCATCCTCAGCATGGTCAAACCTGCACTAGCAAAGTTTGCCATTATACAAGTGGAGGAATAACACATCCAGCCCCATAAGTGAAACTACAACAAAATAAATTTATTTGCTCCTGAAGGGTCCATCTGTTCTGTGAAGCAGGTGCACCCCACAGCGCCCTGTCAAGTGCTCACCAACCACTCAGCCATACAGTCAGGGGTACCAAAAGCCAGCCCTGCTGTGCAAACGAGTTCCATCCTCACTAGCTGACTCCTGCATAACTCTTTGAGATGCAGCACTACATCAGCATGCCAGCCATTTTGGGAATGCCTAGCAACTAACCTTAGCAAAATGAAACACTTGCTGGAAGCTTTTCTGATTTCTGTCCTGGCCAGGTGGATGAGAAAGGGAATGCACGGCAGAAAGGCTGAAGGAGAGAAGCTTTTGTCCTTTGGTTTGAGACCTGTGATGCACCATTAAAGACTTCATACAACTGAGCCTTCTGTGTAGCTCTACTATCACAAACCTGTGCTCCACATCCTCTGAGGGCACTGGTCTGCCACTCTCCTCACACATACACAGCACCTTCTCACCCATGATACAGGTCCTTAGGCATGCTAGGGCACATGCCAGAGCAGGCTCAGGAGCAGGCAAATATCCTCTCTCAAAGAATAGGAGAATAGGAAGGCCATGAAAGTGATTATTCTTTAACATTGGCTTTTCAAGAAGTCAGAAGGAACAGCAAGGAAGTAAGGGGGACAAATCTCCCAACACTAAGTGTGATTTTCTGAAAATAAGAAAAGGTATTCACTGCAGTTTGGATTCACTGTTTTCTAATGCAGTACCAGATTGCCCCAGTAATGAGAACAAGGCTGCATTTGATGCACAGCAGGGCAAAAGAGGGCGAGTGGTCACCAGAGCTCAGCAGCAGCCGTATCAAATGTGTTTCATAGTATCTTGAGGCCTGGGATAGGGATGTGCACAGGTCATACTGTTCCTGCTCGCCATCTATCATGAAAGAAGTCCAGACTGATTTCAGAGGCTACAATATAATTACATTGGGAGTTTTGTCACTATAAGTAAACCTTGAGTTTAATCATCAGGAGATAAAAACCCCTCTATCTTCTCAACTGCCACTTAAAACACAGTTAGTTGACAGACAGACAACATTCATCTCATCACTTGACATCCTATGGGCTTGAAGTCCTTCACATGAAAAGGAACAAATGTGATTTTCCCTCAATAACTTCTGTGCTTTTTTATGCCCTTGAAGTGAGAGCTCAGTCTGAATTAGCTTGATATTTTTCATTTATAATGCCATTTTTGCACATTGTGCAACCCAGCCTGATTATTTTACAGGTCCTGCTGAAAAAAAAGAGAATTAATATGCTTTTACTACACACTTCTGCTATATCTAGATACGAAGATGGGACATGAGCTGCAACTTCAAGCCTAACTGAATCTCTCTACAATAACCAAAGGCTTCCTGAACTAGGTTCAAACCTCCTTTTGATTTCTTTAAATGTAAATGGAGCCAACATCATTGCCACTGATGTCAGAACATACATTCAAACAGTTGGAGAAGCGTCAGTAGCTCCTTTAAAATATTATTCAGTAAACACATGCTCTAAAATCTTCTGGTCTGTGATAGTTTCCCAGCCTCTGAAGCAAGGCAAAAGATGACTACCAGCATCTGTGATGGCTAACTGTGAAACATGGGAAGGTACTTGAGGCCAGACTGAAGCCTGTTGGGACTTGCTGACCTCAAGAAATGGTCCAGCTTTGGTAGTTCTTTTCATTTTTACAGTACAGAGAAAAAAAAGACTGAAGGAGAAGACTGAAAGCTAAAAATAATGGTCTTGTCCTGAAATCATTTTTCCTTGTGAGTAGTTCCTGCAAATGCTAGAAGGAAGTTATGTGTCCCTGAATGAGAAAGGGGGGAAGTCTCACACTAGCAAAGGGTGCCCTTGAGACTTTCTCTTTAGCCATGGTATGTGTTATGAAAAAAAGTAATCATCTTGAGAAATCCCAGAGTATTACAGTCTATTAGTTCTTGCTGAGGCAAAATACCAAAGGCATCACTAAAAATTTGCCTAAGCAGAAAGCCAGAAACAGAGATTCTCACAACTCATTTTAAAAATCTCCTAAAATATCCTTCCCTTCACTAGTCCACCTAAATATGTGGAAGAGTAACACGCACAATACTCTTGCTCCTAAAAATAATGTGGCTTACAGGGCACCCATATTCAGCCTTCCTGTTGCTCTAAGTTATGATGAGGCAAATACTTTTGGACACAGGTATGGTGTGAATACAGGTCTGGAGGAAACTAATTGTTGTGTTTACCTAGTGCTGTACTAGAAAATCTGCTTTTGGACATCACAGTGACCAGTAATACTGCAGCATGCTGGCAAAACCTCCTTTGCAGCACTAAATTCCTTTTAGCGTGTTTGTCTATTTTGCAGCACAACTTAGCTATTCTTAAAACCTGCTGATACAAAACAGGATAAATATGATTTTATTACATGCATCTACCACAGTTAGACATGCACAGCTGACAAATACAAGCACTTACTCCTTTTCCCACACACAGCACAGGAAAATACTCTTATGTCTGAGTGCTCTGTAGCATTCTTCCTCTCCAGAAGGAAGAGGATTTCTGTCCTCCACCAGACGGACGAGGATGTTTTTGGCCACTGCGCTCACATCAAGTGATTCAACAAAGCTAAGTGAATTTTATTTTCAGAACACCTAGATTAAGTAATCTTACTCTTCATTGACAGCCAAAGCACTTCCGTATCAGTAGCTTCTGCTGCAAAAGAATGGTGACACTTAGCTGATATGAATTACCCACGACAGGTTAGTATTTCTTCCATTTAAGCAGAGGAAATTACAGTGATATGAAGTGCTGCACTACCTGCTTGCTTTCATTGACTTTATATCATGGTGAACATCATGGACATGACCTAATGCTCAATATAATCAAGTTCCCATTTTACCAGATGCTAATTAAAACCTAGAATATTTTACACTGATAGCAGAGGTTGTAACTACAGTAATATCTAATACAGATTAAACAGTCAGATACTATAAACTTGCAAAGCTCTAGCTGGGGCAATACGGCCTATTCACAGGAGTTTTTCTTTTAAAAAGTAGATCTAAGGACATATCAAAGTATTCAGAAGAGCTTACACTTCCAAGCTATATTCAGACCTATTATCTGTTGCTGTTCGTCACAGACACACACACACACCTTGATCAGAAGGAATGAACTAAGTTTATTTGAAGAGATTTGACTCCATTTTATCATATTTCTACAAAGGCCAGGGATTGGGGGAGAAGGTTGACACCTCTCCCCATCCCATTGGTCAAGACAACTGTCAATCAGCTGTCCATATCTCTAAGAACAGGAATGAAAACTACCTTGAAGTTATGATAACATTTGCCAGTGTTTACTGACCAGAGCGTGAGAAAAAACCTAAACCATGAAACACTGTGAAACAGAAGAGAAGCTGAAAACATATGGGCGACAATAATCAAGACGGAAGTCTACAATGAAAGAAGACTGGAAACAACAAAGGTAAAGCAGCAAAATACTTTCAGTTTGTACACACTGGCTCTGAGGATGAAAAGCAGTAGATTTAGAGCATTACAAAAAGGGAAGGCTACAACCTGTGCTTGATTCAAATCAAAAGTGAAAACCAGCCTCAACTTAGCACCAAACTGCACATCGGCAAACAGAAAAGGTATTGCTACATGTGTCAGAGCTAAAGTTATGGTGTTGCAGTGCAAAAGATAGGCTGTCCAGTCACTGCCTGCACTATGCTTACTTCAAGCTCCAGTTCTCTGTTCTCCGCTTTTCAAGACACTGAACTTGTCCGTAGATTTAAAGCAAAATAAGTAAGGTTAACAGCCTTGCTGATTTGAGTTTAAACCAGCTTGGAGCTATTGTTTTAATAGACCAGAGTGTACATGGCACAGGAGTCCAGAATGGTCCTCAAAAATTTATTCTCCCCTATTTTTGTTGGCTTTCACTGTTGCAGTCTTGACTTCACTGAATGCTTAACATTAGATCAACTCTTCAAAACAAGTGGAAAAAGGCTTACATTTTCTATAGCTCAGCAGTGACGCATACTATCACAGTAAGAGAATACCAGATATCATCCAAAGTTCACGCTTCATATTCTACCACCTTCTTTAGAGAGGGAATTCCTCAGCAGATCTGCAAAATGGGTGGATATTCCCATTTTGTCCCAGGTGCTGAATTTAAAGATAAACTGTTTTGTGAAAAAAAATGACTAAGCAAACACAGACTAAGTGCCTCCTTTCACACCATCACTTGGCTTCTCCAGTGAAGAAGCTGCTCTGGATGCAAGGGGCGAATTCTAAAAGGAAAAAAATGCAGATCTGAGCTCCCTGTCTGCCCCTGACAGAATTATATCTATAATCCCAGGCACCACTTTGAAAATCTACCCCTAATTAGTGGCAGTGCTTCAGCTGCAACCCCCACTCTGCTAACAGAATTATCCAGCTCTTGAATGCAATATATTCTACTTATCCTTTTAGCTTGTTAAGCCATTGTGCTGGCACAGTGGTATTTTTCTGTCAGGTGCTTCCAAACAGCTGCCAGCTTCTCCAGCAGCAGCCTAACTCCTGCTGGGCACTCAGCACAGCCCTGAAGGACTGTGACCACACACACACAAAGGCTCCCCCATGTACCATGGTCAGCAGCATTCTAGCCTTGTAATAAACCACCTTCTCAATGCCATTCCATAATTAAGTGGAGAATATGCCTTTTTTGGGCATATGACAGTTGCCCTCTCTCTGCAGAACACATCTTTTACCCCACCCTGCAGCAGTGTTTATTGATTACTTTATTTATTCCCAGGAGAAAGTTTTCATTCCAAAACCTCTTGTCCTAGAACCAACATAAAAAAAGGTTGCAAGGAAGTGAGTAAACATTTTTTCCCCCATGGAAAATATTATTAATTGTTTCACCAGATAGTAGATTATAAACTGTGGCAGCCAAACTAAAATACTGGAAAACAACCTGCTCCTTAGTGAAGTGCATCAGTGATGTCCTCTAATCAACAGGTTTACAACAAAAGGACATCCAGTGACAGTACATACCAAGTATATGGAGCTTTGATGCCATGTTGGCATGAAGCTATTTCATATTCCCCAACCAATCCTATGTGTGTAGAATGCTCTTTCAGCATAACCAGAATCTCAAATAAGGATGTTAGGAGCAAACACTTCCAGTTAAAACAAAATCAAGGACTGAGGCAAGAAATCAGTACCTCCCACAGAATCCAGTATCTTTTTCCTCCAAAAATTTATTAAATTCAGCTTTTTAATTGTTTCAACAGCCCTGTCTAATAAACTTCAGTTATCCTTTGGCAGCAGAGGAAAAGCTTTGATTAGAGATTCCCATCTTCCTTCACTCTTCGAAACTTCATTTAAATAGTCTTAGATTTTCAGATACTGAAAGACAATCACACATGCATGTGGTTGGCTTTGGGTTGCTATTTCTGGGTTGAGGGTTGGGCTACATCTAAGCAGCAGATAATTCACTTATACATATCAAACTTCAGGGAGGATTGTTTTCTGCAACATATCCTACCAACTGCCCCACACCGGCTCTGAGACTGCAGGCTATTTGGTGCCAATGTCCTTGTGAGCCTGAAGAAGTCTCTCAGCAAGGGTAAAGTTGTCCAAAGCATGACAGTATTTTACAGACCAAATGTTCAAAACAAACTCCGGTTTAGTTAGCAGGTAAGATGGCTCCTTGTGGTTGCTAAACAGCTTTGTGCTTCCCAGTGTTACTACCATCCAGAAAAAAAACCCTCTAAGAAAATCTGGTGTAATGATCAGATTTACACCAGGCAGCTGCCTAATGCAGAACAGGATTGGCCCTGTACATCTGACAGGTCCATACATAGAGTATTAATGTGCTTAAGCACTCTGACAGCAAGAACTGCTTGTAAATATTATCCTCTCTGGAACACCTAAGCAATATCCCGCAAGCCACTGAAATAACTGGGAAGTTTGCCATTGACAGATGAAGAGGCCTACTGGACACTGATTGGATCATGTAATTTTGCATAAATTTTTCCCCACAGACTTGAAATTCAAACTTTTCATGAAAACCCATTGTTTGTATGGAGAATCAAAGAATTGCTTATTGCCCTGATTTTTTAGCCTTCTCTTCTGTTTCACAGTTTTCTTAGTTAGATTGTTTCTCATACATGGGTGTTGTAAACAGAGGCAATGTTTTCATAAATTCAAGGAAAGTTTTCATTCCTGTTCTTAGAGATATGGGCAGCTGATGAACAGTTGTCTTGACCAATGGGATGGGGAGAGGTGTCAACCTTCTCCCCCAATCCCTGGCCTTTGTAGAATACTATAAAATGGAGTCAGATCTTCTTAATAAAATAGTTCGTGCCTTCTCACCAAAGTGTGTGTGTGTCTATGTGATGAACAGTGTCAATTGCTGACAAGACATTTTCTCTCCGCCTATGAAATGACTGGAGTCACCAGAACATAGGGCATATATAGCAGAAACACTGACATATCCATGATGTCTTTGGAAGGCAAGAAACTATATGACAGCAGCTGCCTTCACTACAGCTTCAGAAACTCCTCACTCTTCTACCATGGTTTGGATGGGATGAGTGCACAGATGAGTAATGCTGACATATGAGGGAAAGAACCTATCTTTCAGCTAAGCTGTGTTTGAAGAGGGGCTCAGAGCATTAGTCAGCCTGTCAAAGCATCTGGACAAGAGCCAATGACCCTGTGCACCATAAAAGAAGCAGCTAGGCAGCAAACAATGCTCATTCTTTTAAATGAACGCCTGAAATACCAGTTCAACTGTGAATACCATTATTTCCAGAAGCAAGTTACAGGCACTCTACTTTCAACCTTGGGTCCTACTTTGGGCAGAAATGAGGCAACTGTAGATTCATAGTCTGAATTTAAAAGTAGAGAAATATCTGTGCTACTTCAGATGTCTCTTGATCTTGCTGAATTCCTAATAAAACATTACACTACACAGATCATTTTTCAAGCTAGGATGTCACAGAAAGGATAAAGCTGAAAAGAAAAAGAAAATCTGCTTTTATAGTATCTACAGGCACTTAGTTAATGCAGCCTCATTCACATTCAGTGTTTCTCCTTTTAGCAGGTTCATCAGACTCAGCAGAAACTGCTTATCTCACCTTAGCATATCCATGGGTTTGATTTTTTGTTTGTTTGCTTGGTTTGCTATTTGTCTGTTTTGGGGGTTGTTTTATTTTAATCCTTTCTATTTAAAAATAGTCTTTGTTTTCCACCTGGCTGCTGTTGTCTACAGTACTTGATGTGTTGTTTTTCTTAGGTTGCTGCTTTCTAGAACAGCAGGCTTTAAAAAGTCAACAGCATTCTCCAGTGAAGTGGGTTTATGAGTATACTAATTGTAATCAAACTGCCATAGAATAAACAATGTTGTAAGCGATCTCCTGAAGTCACCTGAGCCTTCAGTCAAAACAGGTTGAACTTAGGGCAGGCTACTCTGGGCCCTGTCCAGTTCAGCTTTGAGTACCTCCGAGGATGGAGATCCCACAAGCTCTCTGGGCAACCCATTCTAATGTTTGATTACTCTCTTGAGACAAAAGATATTCCTGAAGCCTAATCAGAATGTCTCTTGCTGCAACTTGTGTCCACAATCTGCTATCATTTCAACATGTGCTGTGAGTAGAGTCTGCCTCCTTCTCTGTAATATCCCATTAGGTAGTTAAAGGAATCAGTAACATTCCATGTAAGAATTCCCTTAGGACTGGATAAATAAATCGAGCTCTGTCTCTGCCACTTCTTGTATGTAAAGTCCAATCTGAAGAATAAAGAACACAGAGGCCAGAATCATTCTGAAAATCAGTGTGGCATGGCACTAAGCAAACCTGAGGTATAGGAAGGACTTCTGGGGAGAAGCAGCTTTTACAAAATTCGATCTCCAGTAAGAGATGAATTCATTACAGCAATTTGATTGCCACCAAAAGCCTTGTGAAGGATTTGCCTTGGTGCATACTGGATGCAAGTCTTCTGAACATAAAGTCATTAAATACAATAGGAGGGGAAAGTGGTGTCAACTAAATACAGGAGCGCTGTCATTTCAGGGAAATCATTAACTACAGCAAACCCGCAAGCTAAGCCTGACATGGCCACAGCTCACCTCCAGAGCAAGAGAGATGTCTCACATGCCTGGGCACTCCTGCCAGCTCCGACCACCCCACTGGGAGGCTCACAAAGTCATCAGCTACCTGAGAGGCACCAAGTGCCTACCATCCTAAAAGCTGGATGTGGTCAGTGCTTAGCATGCTTTTCAGGCAGTCTAAACCTCTCCTAATCCGAAGCTCTTCAAAACCCTGAAAGGAAGAAGCCCAAAAAAAAGTGAAAGAAATTCACTAGAAGAGGAAAAACTGGAACCAGAAAAGAGGAAAAAAGGCAAGGGTTTATAGAACAAAAGTGGAAAACAAAGGAAAAAAGCAGAGGAGGATGCTATAAGGAAAGCAAGAAATTAATTTCTAAATTTCCAGATCTTTACATCCTAAAAAAATTCCCATCCTCTCTTTCAGATACATCTCAAAACACCCAAGCCAAACACCAGAAAAAACCAAATACCCCAACAGCGATCACTACAGCTTTGTTAGAACCCAAACCTGACAGCAGCAGCTTCCAAACTTGCTTATGACAAAGGTAAGTGAGATCCTTTGGGGAAAAGTAAGAGAAATAAACAGGCTGCTTTAAAAACCAGGGTTTCCTGACAAGAGTGGCACTTCCAGACTTTTCTGGTATCACATTTTAAATATTCCAATGTAACTGACTCAGGTGTACTGTAACAGCCCTGGGTTGCCCTCAAACATTTCACCTCTGGAATCACAGTCCTAGTACAGTTGCAGTCTGCCAGAAAAAAGTCACAAATGTGTTGTTATCTGAGATATAGTCCATTATGCATTTTGTGAACTGAAGTTTAACAATTACCCAGGGTTAGTTAGGTATTATGGGTGGTGCTGGTTGTCCTTCGCTAAGAATATCAACATGTGGTTTAATTCATATGGTTTATACTTAGGTTCACCACAAAGTCCTACCACATTGGCATAGGGCAAAATCTGCCTCAGTGTAAATAAAACATCAGACATGTTGAGTTAAAAAGGGAAGCATGTAAGAACAATTTAGTTACTTTCCATCAGACTTTACAGATGAAAGAATTTAAGCCTCCTTCTGAAGTGGAGATACTGAGTGGGGAGGTGCTGCATGCTTTCAGTACAGACGGAAACAAGCTTGCCTGAGAACTCAGCTAGCTAGCCAGGGAAAAAAGACCCAGATATTTAATGGAAAAGAAAAATGTTTCTGAAGAGATTCAAGGATTCAAAATGAAAAAAGGGTTCACAATTCTATTAAAGAAATATTCTTATGCACATCTGCTGATATATAACATACTGACCTACATTGATTTCCCCACTTGTAAGAAAGCCTGAGAACAAAAGAGGTCCAAGTAGTAGTCATAGGATAAAAATATTTTTAAAAGTGTGCAATATTATGTACTTTGTTCTATCAACAAAACTATGCTAAGGAGACAGGATTATCTTGTCAAGCTCCAAGAAATCAGGAAATGCAAACCTAAAAGATAACTGTGAAGCACAAAATCTGCCTCTTGATATATAAATTTTAATGCTTCTTTCTTTTTTTAGCTGTCTCCCATCATAACTTTTTCCCAATGCAACATTATAAATGTATTTTTGGATCACCCAGGTTTTGTGAGAAGTACAGGCAATCCAAGATATACTCAACATAGAGATAAAACAAAGGATACCATGATCATGATAGGGCTTGTATGCATGTGCACATGGACATCTATGCATACTAAATAGGGCAGATACTTGCAGGCACTGGTGTCTCTTGAGATGTTGAGAAACCTTCTGGCTTTCAGTCACTGCTTGCTCCTCTCTATCACCTACTTAGGGTATTTCTACTGAAATGACCTGCAAGTTATTCCAGGATATCCACAAACATTCAAAATTACCTACAAATCCACCACTTATAAATGTGTTCCATTTCACCTTACAGTCGTTTCCTCAGTCATGTCCGCTGATTTTAGGTTACCTGAGGGTATGAGTTATTTCAGAAGAGATCTTAAGTACTGGCTATTTTTATAAAGGATTATGCACTGCAAAACTACAATAATGTTCCTCTCTCCCCAGATCTTTCTCCCTGCCCCTCTTCTTTCCAGGACTAAGGAAAGCAGACAAGAAAACAAAACAAAGATATTTCAGGAAAACGAAATCATTTTTCTCTATTACTCTGGCTGTAGAAAGTCCTTGGTTACTGAAAATCCAATCAAGATTAAATTGCTGGCATCTATCAGCTGTAGAAGATATGAAACTTCACTGCAGAACTACACACAGGTTCAGTGCAGGCTACAGACGGGGCTTTAACAAATTCTATGACCTCCTTCTTTCCCTCCTCATGTCTGTTTGTCTGGCTGCTGCTCTGATGTAAAGAAATCCACACAATGCTTGAAAACAGGCATGTTGCTACATGAGAGCAGCTGAAATTTGCTGATTGCTTAGTGAGAGACTGGGCACTTAACTACCCATCTCAGCTTTAGTTCGTATCTTGGCTTGTATTCAGATACTTGTGATAGATGTGTGGACACAAAAAGAGGTCTCGTACCTATCTTCCAGCTTTCCTCCCACTATGCCAGCTTTCCAGCTGGCCACAGGGAACACAGCATCATTTAGCTTAGAAATGTGTGATTTCACTAAAATCTGTGTTACATTTGCGGGTGGTTCAGAGACTTTAAAATCTGTACATCTACCCAAGAATTTTTTAGTGTTCTTAACTATGCATCAAAGCTTTTGATGTAAAATTGTACAAGTAAAATTGTACTTTGCTTTTGCACAGCAAATTCATAACTTACATGTTCAGCTTATTTCTCATCTGTGCGTCCTAAACATTTCCCTCCCATCTGAAAACCTGCAGGCTACAGATCTGACTGCAAAACAGAGCACAGGCAGCTTGGTCAGTGCATCAGGAGACCTCAGACAGAAACCACAGCTAAGTCCCCAAGGTCTTTTCTGAAAGAAAAGAAGACAAACGAAAATCTACAACCAAAACAACCACCAAAACCAATTTAACTCAACTTTGCGTTAGACTCCAAAGCAGCTTGTCCACAGTGACATGCCTTATAGCAGTAAGTAATTTAAAACAGCCACACAAAGAAACACAATGTAAAATAACTTGCATCTAGCCTATACTTCTGCAGTAGTTCACCTAGTAGTTCACTGAATAGGCAGAAAGATCTCTATTACTTCAGTGGATCTGGCTTTCAGGTTACTTTAAATCTATATCAAGAGATTTAAAGCCCATAGCCACACCTTTATTATTGTTTCCCCCTGCAGATTAGCCTTCCTCTTACCTTTTTACTTGGCAGTGTGTTTGAGACACAGTAGTAAATATTGTTAAACAAAAGACCATCTTCAAGAAATAAGATGAGCCTGTGACATCTTAACATTATTTTACAAACATCACAGATATTTTAAAAAACAAGACCGTAAGACAGTAATTCTGCCGTTTTACCATGTTTTCCTGATGTCCTATTTTTCTATTGTTACAAAAGTTGACATAAGAATTACATGACAAGCTCCTTCACTGTCCCACTTCCTTCTACTTATTTTGCCTCACTCATTGCAAGCTCTTAAGGAGCCATTTGGGATTTTATTCATTGCTTCAGATAAGCAGTGAGTTCATGTTTTTCCCTGTACATCTTTTAAAATTTATTCAACATCTTAAGAAGGGTTATCCACACAACAGCTGTCTCTTAGCTAATATTTGCATTCCTTCTTCAACATGAGTAATTTCTTCTTTGTTCTAAACTAATCAGCATGGCTTAGTATGCCAATTTCCCTGAATGAACATGTCAGTCAGAAACCTGACCACTGTGTTTTTCAGCATAACTAATACTTACTATTAAGTTTTCTGCTTCGTTTTGTCAGCTAATAGGAATTAATAGCAGATTAAAGTCTGTAATAACAACTTTTGTTTGAGAATTCATAATCCTTTCAGAAAACATTAATTCTTAACACACACCCAAGAAGTAAAATATTGCCACCCACATCTGAGGTGAAATATAAAGATGACAATGACCAATGGCAGTGCCATATAACAAAGCTAAACAAGACATTAAAAAAAGGTAAAATTTGCTTGAAATTGCAGGTATTAAAGATGGATCATCATTAAGAAACTAGAATCTGAATAATTAGAATTCATACATTAAGTCAGACAGTCTTGAAAAAGTGTCAGCATAATTTTAATCATAACCAAAACACGGGCTTCTTGTCTTGATGAAAGCAAAATGTCCTCACAGAAACATGACTGGAAATGACATCCTGGTTGTCCTGGTTTCAGCTAGGGTAGAGTTAACATCTCATTAGCTGTTGGAGGTGCTGTGTTTTGGATTTGGAATGAGAATGGTATGGATAACACACTAATGTTTTGGCTTTTGCTAAGTTGTTTTTATCCCAAGTCAAGGACTTTTTTTTTTCCCTTCTCTCATGCTGTTCCAGTGAGGAAGTTCACAACAGAAACTGGAAGGGAGCACATTTGGGACAGGTGACCCAAACTGTCCAAAGGAATATTCCAAGAGATTACCATGGAACGTCATGCCCAGTATATAAACCAGGGGGACTTACCTAGTAGGAAAGTTGATCTGGGTTTGGGAAAGGGGGTCTGACATCAGTCAGCAAGAAGTGAGCAATTCTATTGTGCATCACCTGTTTTTCCCTTTACTATTATTATTATATTCATCATCATTTAACATTATTTCTGTATTTTAATTTATTTCCAATTATTAAAATGTTCTTATCTCAACATACAAGTTTAACTTTGATTCTCTTCCCGATTCCATCGGGGTGAGTGGGGAGGGGGGTGGCTTAAGTGAGTGACTGCATGGTGCTTTATCTCCAGCTGAGCTTAAACCAGACACTGGGTCATGGAGACCAGCAGATACAGCAACTGGTACATCTCATCCCAGCTGATTCAGATTTCTTAGCTAATTAACACCATTCCTGTTTCAAAGGTCTTCTATCCCAGAAGGCAGAAATAAAGCCTTTGATATTGTCTCTCACAGCATTCCCCCAGAGAAGATGGTGGCCTATGGCTTGGATAGGTGCACTCTGTGCTGGGTTAAAAACTGGTTGGATGGCTGGACCCAGAGAGTTGTGGTGAATGCAGCCACATCCAATTACTGCCTGGTCCCTAGTGCGGTTACTGGGGCACATCCTGTTTAATATATTTATTGATGATCTGGATGAGGGGATTGAGTGCCCCTCAGTTTGCAGATGACATTAAGTTAGGCAGGAGTCTTGATCTGCTGGAGGGCAGAAAGGCTCTGCAGAGGAATCGGGACAGGCTGGATTGATGGGATGAGGCCAGTTGTAGGAGGTTCAACACAGCCAAGTGACAGGTGTTACACTTGGGTCACAACAACCTCAGTCAGTGCCACAGGCTGGGGACAGTGAGGCTGCAAAGCTGCCAGAAAAGGACCTGGGAGTACTGGTTGACCGCAGCGGAACATAATCTAGTGTGTGCCTAGGCAGCCAAGCAGGCCAATGGCATCCTGGCCTGGATCAAAAATAGTGTGGCCAGCAGGATCAGGGCTGTGATTGTCCTTCTTTACTGGGCTCTGGTGAGGCTACATCTCAAGTCCTTTGTTCAGTTCTGGGTCCCTCACCTAAAGTAAGATATTGATGTGCTGGAGGGAGCCCAGAGAAGGGCGACAAAGGTGGTGAATGGTCTGGAGGATAAGTCCCCTAGGAGCAGCTGAAGGGGCTGGGGTTATTTAGCCTGGAGCAAACGAGGTTCAGCAGTGGCGTTATTGCTCTCTACAACTACCTGCAAGGAGGTTGTGGCGAGTGGGGCATAGCCTCAAGACACAGCAGGGGAGGTTCACGTTGGACATCAGGAAGAATTTCTTCAAGGAAAGAGTTGTCAAGCATTGGAATGGGCTGCCCAGGTAGGTGGTAGAGTCACCATCCTTGAAGGTGTTCAAGAAACACATGTACTTGGCACTTAGTGCTATGGTCTAGTTGACAAGGTGATCAGTCAGACTTTGGAGTCGATAATCTTGGAGGCCTTTTCCAACCTAAACAATCCTATGTTTCTATTCTATGATTCCATACCTCAGTTGCAATTCTACACAAAATCATGAGGTTGTTAACCATACTCAACATTTCTTCTCCCCATATTTCTATATAAACACACAAAGATCTTCAACTCATGAGTAGTGGAGACTATAAGAGATTCTGAAAATGTCTGCTTATGCCTTCAGCAGGAATTTAATTTTGTATTAAAAACTGTCCAAGAGAAGATGCAGATCAGAATCACGTATCACTTAATGCACATGCATCTAAATACCTTAGAAGAACTTCAGTAAAAGGAAACATGGTAAACTTGAAAGCAGTCCTAACCAATACAGATAGGAGACATCAACTGTCGCCCTGATTTTTCAGCCTTCTCTTTGTGTCTCACAGTTTCATAGTTCTTAGGCTGTTTCTCACACACGGGTGTTAGAAGCAATGTTTTCCTTAGTCTAGGTAGTTTACATTCTTTGTCTTAGAGATATGGACAGCTGATGGACAGCTGTCTTGACCAACAGAATGGGGAGAGGTGTCAACCTTCTTCCCCAGTCCCTGGCCTTTGTAGAAATACTATAAAAGTAGAGTCAGATCTTTTAATAAACAGTTCATGCCTTCTCACCAAAGTGTGTGTGTGTGTCTGTGTGTCTGTGTGTCAAACAGCGACAAGCAACAGCTTCTTATCTCCATCTTTGCTAATCCTGGAACACAAGAGAAGACAATAAAATTGAACAAAGGTAAATGCAAAAACTGAAGAAAGCAAATTTGCTTTTCTTACTTGTAAGGCCTAATTAATGGGAAAATTTTGACCCTGTGGGGGGATTCAGAAAGCTTACAACTGACAAGCTCAAAATTATTTCCCTGCTGCAATGACGTGCAGTCATCAAGCCTTCCACTTACAACAGGGACACAAACTTTTCCAACAACTGCCTCTCTATGCAGGTCCAGTGCAGAGCAGGAAAGGACAGCTAATGAAAACATTTGGGTAACTCATGATGTGGATAAGCAGTCCTGGAAAGAAAACGGAACACAGAACATCAAACCCTGGTCTTTTCCTCTTTATGCCCCATCAGGCAGTACTGTAGACATACCAAATTTGATCTAGAGGATTTCATGCCCATGCACTGCAGGATTCTTATGGCTTCCATGGTCTTGGGTGTTGGACTAGCTGCATACTGGATTCACCCTGGAAACATTCCTGTTCCTTTTTCTTTCAGAGTGAAAAGCATATTTTTTTTTTAATTAAAATTGTGCCAAGTAAATATAGTGCTTTCACTAAATAATAAAACACACACACAAAAAATAGAACACAATGTGGTCTTTTTAAATTCATTAGCAAGCCTCTAGTGCATCCAATGAGATTTAGATCAATGTGTACAAAATTGGCAATAACAAATCTGCTGGCAAATGCAGGGAAAAAGGGTAGAAAGAATCTGTTTTGTAAAGCAATATCAAAGCATATCTTTTTGCAACTTCTGAACTAAAACACACTGGAAATCTTGTCATGTAGTCTAAACTAACCCTGGTAATTTACCTGGTGCTTACCCACAATCAGATTCATGCACTTTCACGGCAAGTAATTCCTAGAAGGGAGTAAGCAGGTCATGCTTCATTCCTTCATTCAGCACTCCATCACATTCAGCTCTGAAGTACTTCCCAGGTCTAAATCCTTCTTTCCTTCCCCCTTCAAAACCAAGTATCTGCCCTCAGACCCACTGTGTAATGTCAGGAACTGCATTGTTTTTCATTAATCTGACCAGATGAGGGAGAGAGTACCTAAGAATGTAAAAGGCCAAAGCAAGGATGATTACACCAGCGCAGTGTGCTGAACAGTTGCTGATCTCTCCATAATTTACTAAACCTCAGAAGGGAGCAATATGATGTGCAGATATTACTGTGGCTATTATGTGACCGTAACAAGAGACATTCCAAAAGCAAGTGGCTGGGAAATACCAGACTTTTATTGAATCCATTAACAAATAAATGGCTTGTGTAATGGTCTTCTTGGTGTTGCTGAAATAAAATCACTCCAGTTCCCATCTGTCATACTTTTTATTTCTTCACTTCAACTCTCTGCTGTATTGCAGGTCTTCTGATTAAACCACTCTAAATCTGCACTTAGAAGTTCATACAGTATCAGACGCCCAGCAAGGTTAAATTTGATCCAATAGTTTTCTTTGAAACAACAAGTACAAAGAAATTAGGGCATCAAGGAGAAGCCCAGAATTGGTGCAACTGACCTGCACAGTGAAGACTAGGTTGTGGCCAGTGATACTTAGGGATGGGTCAGGAGCTCCACAATTAGTGCTGCTTAGATAGAGTCCATGAGAGAGGAAGAAATAGACAACAACTTAACAGAACCTGCAAATGGTAGCATTACCCTGGTTTTTGTTATGTCCTACCCTGCTTTAAATCTGCAGAACTGCACATTTGGACTACCACAATAGGAAAAAAGTCTGATGGAGGAACACTTACAGAATTATTTTACTTAATAATTTAAAAGATGTCAGCTTTTTCTTATGTCAACTCTTCCCTGTTTAAATCCATTGCAGCTATGTCTACAGCAACACATGATGTGTGAAGTTACTATGAATTTAAGCATGCCTTCTTGGTAAAAGAGGACTAAAGACAACAGTGTCAGGGCCTCCACAACTTCCACTTCAGATCATTTCACTCTTCAGCGCACTGAACAGGACACCTGCCCCAGCCACCCTGCCTGTACAGGCACAGAGCCTTTCCTTGCTTCAAGCGCCTGGTACTCTGCCAAGGATATATAAAGGCCTAACTCCTCCATGCTCTCGTATACTACCTGGATTCACCACAGGATGCAAAAGGGCACTGGTTGTCAAGGCAGCAATATGTGCAGAGTTGCTGCTCAACACAGCGCTCCATGGTGACTGTTCCAAGGCAGCACGACCAGCCCTCCTCGCTGACAAGCACCATGTTCCAGAGAAGTGCAGCACTGATCCCTCCTCACCTGTTGCCCCGCATCCCAAACACACCATGCAAGAGGCTCTTCCCCTTCTCTCCTAGATAAGCACACTTCCTGAATATCTGTGTGAACCATGCAGGTGTATTTGGGCAGAAAAAACACTGAGAAGTATTTTGGGAACATTTGTTGCATAGTTTTTTCCAATCCAGTCTGATTTTTGATGCCAAGGCTAATTTTTGGCATTTGTGTTTGCAATTCCATTAAGATGATCAAATAACCTATCTTTCATATGGATGAGTTAGGAAATTATGAAGACTGCAAAATTAAATAACATTTAAATATGCAAACAGCTGTGTGCTGGAAAGCAGAGACATTCCTCCTGGGGTGGAACAATAAAAACAAGCATACCTGCATATTGAGAGTTATGGGCTGCTGCTCAGGAAATCAATGTTCACAAAGAAAATTGTTTGTACCTTCTCTGCTCAATCTGTGCTTGTTAGATAATAAATTATGAGCACTTACGTCTCAAATAGGGTTTAAATCCATGAATGAATGGTAATACGAGTTTCAACCACACCAAGCTGAAAAGTTGATAACAAGATAGAGAAAAAAGCCACCAGGAGCATGGACCTGGATCATTTCTTACTTTAGCCACTAACACATCTGAAATCTGTCATAATGAAAATGCAAGTCCCCCCTACTTGCCAGTTCTATTCTTTTTTGAAAGATACTGCCAATTTGAAGGAAAGTAATTAAACATTTCCAGTAAAGTCAGTGGAGTTCCAGCACATGCTCCACACCTTTACTAAACCAGAACTGTAAAAGCAAGTATTATTAAACTGCACTCAGAAGAGATCTTCATTACAAATGAGTTTTCTTAATATTTAAAGAAAATCTCAACCATCCCTATTTAAAATGAGAGCAGGGAAACTAAAAGGAATAAAGGGGTTATTATTTATAACACAGTGACTATAGTTATGCTGCAGTCAGAGGACCAATTACATCCTGGTTACGCTTTCCAACTCCACTAATTCATATAAATGAAGTGCTCGCTACATGACAGGGTAATTGCAGTGTAAATACAATAGACTTTATGTAACTGGATACTGCAAAAGAGCCTGTGTTACTGAGGTGGCAATAAGAATTAATTTGGATGTGTCATTAACCTTCAAATTCTTTGAATCAGTGATAATTAGGATATAGAAAAGCATAACCAAAAATGTAATTACACTGAACTAAGGGCTCAACTGTGCAAGTATTAAGAGGCTGCTCATGGGACTAAGTATGCTTGAACATGAACTGAGTATGACCAAATCAGGCTGTAAAACACTACTGAGGGTTTATAATGAAACAACATGGAAGTAAAAAAAAAAAAAGAATTAATTACATTTTTCAGATGTAAGAAGCACACTGAGGGCTGTTCTGATATCAAAAACCATTCCCTTATATTATGTAGCTACTGGGGTCAAATTCTGTCAGGAAATCCGTGCTTCGCTCTGAATGCATGTTAGCTGTAGCCACTGAAATGGCCGGTGTATCTCTTCTCTAGAACATTTCAAAGCAAGTATACAGTGAGTGCAGGACTGAACGTGAAAGTGCAAGTGTTCCTTATGTACATGAAATCTTTGCTGATTCCCTTCTAAGAGGTACTACTACACTTCTCTGACCAGCTTCTGTCAGTTATGACAGCTTCCTAACTTCAGATACCATAGTGTTCTTTTGCACACAGCGACAAAATTGCCCCTTGAATGCCTGTGGAAAGCCAAGGAACTGTCTGTTCAAATGCTGAAACAACTCCCTAGTCAGTGTAATAATTTATTTGAATTAAAGGCCCATGTCTTCGTGTTAGACCACTTCATGATGTTAGCCTACACCAGTGGCAGTGTATGAGCACATATGCAGGCAGGGTGTGGACAGCACTGCTGCTGTTGTGAAAGAAATCCTGCATCAGGGACAACCCAAAATGTGCAGGTACTTCCAACAGATGAGAAACCCACACAGGCCACTTTCCTTCCACAGTTCATGGATCGGCTACTTTTTCCAGAATTATTCACCTCAAATGGATAATCAGGGAATCCACTCTCTTTCAGCAATTGTTTCTTAGCATATATATTTTCTAATTTATTTTAAATATTATTTATTAAATCATATTTATTTTCTAATATATTTTCTGCCAGGTGTCCTTTTACATTGGAAAGGGACCATATGCTGGCAGAGAGAATTTTGTATTTGACTGCTTCCTTCCAGCTGAGTGAATATTTCCATTCATTTCCCCTTCTCATTTTTTATTTTTCTCCTGAATGACTTACCTTTGCAGATAAGAGGGAGAGACGCATACAGAACATTGGTGGTACTAAAAATGCTGCTCCTTGCCTTGTATTGGAAGGTAGCTGCAGCTGGGGGAACTTTGGCTACTTCTCAGCTCAAGATAAGAAAATGGGATTTTCTTGCTCACTTTTTTCAAATACTCAGTCACTTAAGCATATGCATAGCTTCCAGAGAAGTGCTGCTTCCCATTCTGGAAACACTGAGCCTTTCAAGGTACATCCCTTACACTTATTAAAGAGGTACCTGGCATTCTTTGCTGTGATTAATTGCAGCAGCTTCCTGTTGTGTTTTCCATAATTTTTTTTTAACCTCAATTGCCATTGCAGAAGCCATTAGAAGATTCTGTTCCCTCTTTATTTGCTGTCTGTTGAAGCATAGTTATACCTACACCCTCCAAATCAGGTTGTTACATTTTTCCATAGCAATGTCCTAGAAACATGGAGAGTTTTAAAACTCACTTATCACAGAATCAGACATGGAATTTTAAAAGAGATTTTAAAATCCAGCCTTCCTATAGAATGAGAGATACAGCTGCTTGTATATGCACACTCTCATAAAATCCCGTCTTGCATCACATGCATGGAAATGAAGCAGAATCCTTCATTATCAAACACTGTTCAGCAGCCCACGCTCTGGCATGACAGCACGTAATGCAAATATTTACAGCAGGAAGTCCTCAGGAATGATCAGTCACCACCAAACAGCAGCAGCTTATCAAGCAGTAATTCCTGCTGTGGGAAACTCAGCTTAGGCAGCACTTCCACATAAACACAACAGAGAGAAGGTCTCTTTCAATAATCAGCTCCAATTTACACAGCTTTTCCCACAATGTTAAGTGTATCTGATAAGTCCCACCACTATCTGTGAGACAGAGACAGTGGCATGAAAGCTCCAGAGGTTCAGTCAGCTGAGGTTCTTTGCATCTAATACACAGTGAGTGAATGCTCCCAGTTCAGTGAAGACATTTGTCCTGAGGCTAAAGCATTGATTCTCCACTAGCTGCCTTTTAATTGTGATGTATCCAATTTACCATTTTAGACTATAAACTCTTCGGGGAAAAGGTTCTTCTACTCTTAGGGAAAAAGGTTCTTCTTTCTTCTGCATGCTGTTCTCATGCCAGTTTTATTTTTACTGCAAGAAAACAGCGTTCAGGTCAAATCATTTTTATATTAACAAGATAACACTTCCCTATTGCTAGAATTAATTGCTGTAACCGGTATTTCTTTCTATAACAATGTCTGGTGTAAAGTTGAATCACTGGTGACAATATTACGAATAAATGAAGAGTAACAAATACAGGAACATGAAAATGTTTTTTTCTACTGAGAAAACTGTTTGCTCATCCATACCATGATAATGTTTATGCTTTAGTAGTATAAATTTCTTGTGCACAAGCAACACTGCTTTCCATTAGTCCAGAAAAAAAGGAGCCAGCCAGGATGTTCCTCTTCTTTTTTTCCAGAATTGCAGGTGCTCTTTTTTACTGTCATTACCCCCAGGCCTATCTGCTATTCCAAATTTACATTTAAGCTTCTGCCATGTATGTACCATACTTCATTCCCAGATATTCAAGCTTGATGATTCACAGGCAATAAAATGTGACAGGACTTTTCACCAACAAACGAACTGCAGGGCATCCTAATCAGCAGGCAAGGCATAGCTTTAATAACTGGGTTACAGCATAGGGGGGTAAACTCAAATGGAGCAGAACATTCATAAGACAAAAAAATGTGAGCTGCTACTCAGCCTAAAGCACCACTGGTGCTATACAAAGACATCCAACTTACACAGCAGCTTTTTTCCCCCTTTGGAAGTGGGATTCCTTTCAACTGCCAGTTAAAGACTGTCTCAGCAGCACGTGAACAAGAATAGCAACTGCTTGCAGCCCCTAGCATGACTACTTCCAGCTTCTTTTCCCTTTTCAATTGCAGCAAACTGCAGTCAGACAGACAATGGAGGGGCTTGTTGTTGTTGTTGTTTAAAGTTGTGATGTTAGGATACTGATGGTTATCAGTGTTTTCAGAGGTGTTGTCAGGACACACACCAAGCAGCCAATATGCCAGCTGCTGCCCCAATGCAGAAGCTACAAGTGCTCAAAGGCTTGCATAGAACCCATTGGGTGGCTCTGGCATCAGCTGCAGATGACTTAGTGCTACCAGTAAAAACACTGTCCCCCAGAAGGTCGCCTGTCCCCAAATGCTGCTTCTCAAAAGACATCTGCTATGGATCTTTTTCCTAAGCTGTGCCAAACAAAAAGGTTTGCTTATGTCAAAAATGCAAAGTCTCCTTCCCTCTGTCCCCCTGCTGACAGCCTAAGAGTCAGTGAATTTATGACACTGTCACTACAATGGCAAAACTCTCTTTGGTTTCAAAAAGCTTCAACTTGGACACCCACAGTAGGATCTCCAATGAGATTATCTCCCAGTAAAGCTATTTTTTCTAACACACTTAAATCCACCAGCCCCTGCTGAAACTCCTAATGGCTGCAATAGAGGGTAAATTTCTAAGCACAGACACAGGATGGCTTCTGTGGGATGTGTGGGAAGCTGTCCCAGGATCTGAAAGAAAGCTTCCTCTGAGCAGCAGAGGCCCTCTCTGCACAAAGGCCACAGCAGTCAGAAGACCATAGCTTTTGCTGGTAATGTAAAAAATGCCATGCCTTGGCACCCTGGGTCAGTGCTCTGAACCACTGGAGCAATGAAAACAACTGAGGAATTTGATGAATCCCCTTTCATCAAGAAGGGCCGTAGGTGTCAAGTCTCACTATGGTAAGAAGTGTCAGGGCCTCAGGTGAGCTACAGGCATGGTGCTAAACTGTCATGGCCCTTAACTGATTGTACAAAATTGTGAAATCACAGTCAAAGGTTAGTGTTTGCAGTTCTAGAGATAATGTCTGCACTTTGCATGGTAACATCCAACCCCCAGCCACAGCTAGTGCAGAGTCCTCAAGAACCAAGGAAAGAGTAGGGCTGGGCAGGTCCCTTGTTATCCCCTTCCCCACCTGTGCAGTGGGAGTAACACCACTTGGCACAGGATGCTATAAAATATTCAAATACTTCAGGATTAAAGGTTGGACGGAGAGACAAGTGGAGAATGGCATCTGATTGTGTCAGATGGGACTGGAATTCGGAGGATCACACTTAACTGGAAACCTCCACACAGGCAAGAGTCAGCCCAGTATTTTTCTACAAACTCTGAAGAAGTTGTCAAATCTGCAGCACTTTTTCCTCCCCTTTGCACTCACACAGAGGGGTCCATCCAAGTTCATACTGCATAACCTTTGCTGCCATTCCACTGCTTCTGTTGTCTTCGCTTAGTATTTGCCTTGCAATGCACCAAGTAAGTCATGCAGCAAAACAAGGAAAAAGAAAACAACAGACAAAAAGATGCTGCACCTACAAGACTGCTGGCCTCTCTGGTCTGCAAAAAAAACACACAGGCTATTTTGAAACCCAGAAAGGCAGCAAAAATTAGAAGATTACCAAAAAAGAATGCTATTTCCAAGGACACTGCTTGTGTCGTCAAACAGAAAACCATTATCTGATACCACTTTTAATCATATTTTGGTTTTTAGTTGTGTACGGTATACTCAACTAAAGGTCACAATAGACATTCCTCATCTAATTTCTATGAAGACCATGAGTGTTGCACGAACAGGATTTTCTTTTAAACACAAGTCCTGCCTTGGCTGAAAGTTAATGGCTGTTTTATTTCCCCATAAATATGTACATAAAGGTCTCAGCTAAAGAACTTGGAAACATTACCTATTAGCATATTACAAAGGTCCTCAGACATTCTTCTACTAATTTCATACATACCGTTGATATTTAATAGTGAAAGAATAACCCTTCCACACTAGACCTGAAAAATTTGTGCAGCTGGCTCCAACTCAGGTCTAAGACATGGATGGGAATAATGCAAAAACAAATTCTAATCTCTCAGCCTACTGGTAGTTATCGCCTTGGTTGGCTGGCTTACCTTTCAGAGAAGACAGGGACTAAATCAACAACAGACATTATCCTACCAAATTACAACAACTGGGAGATCAGCAACAAGTCCTGGGGTAACAAAACGTGACTCACTACAGGCTAAAAAGAACTTTTCAGCAGCCCTCACAATGAAGATATCCAAGGGCCCATCTTAATCTTCTTCTGAATATAGCTGAAGGAAACCCTCCAATCTCTAAAACTGATGAATGGCTTCACCATTAGCAAGTCAGAAAGGCTCAATGAGACATGGATGCCTTTTAGTCCTAAAGGATGTGCCAGCAGCCCCTACCCAGCATCTAGTTTGCAGCTATATTGTGCATCAAAACAAGGCAAAGAGAAACCACAAAATGTCTTTTCATGGCTCAGGGGTCAAAAAAATGAATCCTTTCTGGGTCTAGTGGAATCAGATACAGCCAACACACAGCATCGGAGACTTTTCAGCCTATAAAGAAATATTAAGTTTGGACTGGGAAAAAACCCAACCAAAAACCCACGCCAAAAAAGCAACAACAACAAAAGCAACAAAACAAAACAGCACTAAACAATAAGAAAAAAAAAAGCTAAAAAAATTAAGCTTCAGTGATGTCCACTGAAACCTACACATACCCACAGGTAATACAGTTCTTTCCTGTTCTTTTCTGAACCGGTCTTCCAGACTAAACAATGCCTGAACTAGTCTTTTTTTTATGCTGGTTGGAATACAACTCCTCAGCTCATGCAGGTCTCTCTGCCAAGCCTGGCATGCAGTGAAACACTGTCAGCAAGGCCAGACAAGCTTTGGAGGTCATAAAGTCTCTTTGTGGGTTTCTAAAAGATGTTTCATTCTCAGGGTGATAAAATTTCCCAATACCAGACAAGATATATAGCTTTTTACAGCTATCTAAGCCACGGAGCTTTGCTAGGCTCTAGCAAATCAAAACTGCTCTCAGTGAAGCCTAAATCTGTCAAAAATGATGTTCAGTCCTTTGATAGATCAGGTCCCAAATGCCCACTTCTTACCGCTGACAGTATGTCACAGTGTGCTTGTTCCTAGAACTCAGAGGCGCTGCTCTGAAAATGCTCATTTTGAAAGAAAAACACTTTAAAAGAGGAAAATGTTTTCCCTTTCTGGCCACTTACTGTATTTACTGTCCAAGGATCCCAAATCCTCTAGGGGTACCACTCAAATCTCACAGCACCCAGGAGAGAGAAGACAACTTTACAGAACAGGATACAGCTAGGATGTGCGACTTGCCGCAAATCAGAGAGGTTATCAGTGACAGATTCAGAGTTGAATCTACATTCCCTTGGCATACAAACCCACATCTTCATGGAAAGACTACCCATTTCTCTGTACCTCAATACAATGAAGAGCAAATACTATGTTCAATTTTGATATAGAGATCTATAAAGCAGGCAGGGAAAGCAAGGCATAGCACAGAGACAATGGAACATACATTGAGAAAAAAATTTCAGCATAACTTACAGGAGCTGCGTTGTTTTTCACTGTGACACTTGGGGTCGTGGCTCGTAGTGCCCCACTCACACCATGGTAATACTTGAAGCAGATCTTTGTTTCAGCTAAAAAAAAACCCCAAAAGGGATATTTAGAATTAGAAAAACTGCCAGGGGTAATCTGCATGATCAGCTGCAGCTCACAGGCGCAAGGCTGGTAAGCAATTACATTGCAAATGGTTCATTCTGGCTGGATGGCACAACAGGATACCTCCTGCCTCTGATCTTCCCATTTGCCAGGGTAAAATTCAGAGTTTGGTTCATGGACTTAAAACAGTTAAAATCCAAACCTCTTCTGAGCAGAAGTTAACACAGACAGACCTTAAAGCACCTGTTTAGCATCCTTTAGGAAGGAAAAAAGTAGGGAGATATAAATCTTCCCTGTTCAGACATACCAAGCACTAATGTGCAGAGAAATTGAAGAACTTGCTTAGGAAAATATTGCATAGCTGCTCACTGACAGGTTTCACTGTGCAAATTTGTTCTGGCCTTGGTCAGGGCAAGGATATAGATCTTCACAGATTAGCTGCTCTGCCAGTTACTACATTAAAGCATTTTCAGGAATAGCAGAGTACCACCAGACCTTGCCTTAGTGTATTCCCACTGACTTTTAAAGATTTAAATTAGCAAGGAACACAGGAAAGGTCATGATTTTTGACACTCATAGCACTGTTTTTTGCCACACACATTGATATTGAGGTAAACTCATTTCAATAACTGTAACAAGGCACAGAAGGGAAAACAGCTTCTTGTTAATCAGCCCCTCACAACTCACTTTCTTGTCTACTACAGGAAGGAAAGACAGTTTCAGCCAGCTTCTGTATTAATCTGTGACTACAAATAGATGCAAAGTGTTGCTGTTTGCCCTCCTGCCTGGAACTGGTGACTTGCTGGAGCTCATCCTGGCCTGCCTGCTGGCATGCCAGAATTTTCTTTCACAGTAAACCAGATGCGAACTGGCCTGGTATGTGCCTACATACAGTTGAGACCCAGCAATTATGCAGTGTTACACATGTAACAGGTATATTTGTGGGATCTGAAAAATGCCTGTTTAAATAAAAGCAGCTGTCACATCTTCTAGTTTTAATGGGATAATGACATGGAAATGTTCATCTGTTCCCAGACTTTCCTTAAAACCTTGCTTTGCAGCTGCTGCTGTAGCTCAGGGAAAACACCAGCCTTTGCCAGCAGAGCCACAAAACTGCTCATTGTAACTACAGTGCCCATGTATGAAAACAATAAAAAAATGCCATTTACCTGTTTTAACATACAAATTGCAATGCAGTTTTAATACCAGTAACAAAATGACTCAAATCACTGCATCTCTGACAAAAAATGTTGAGCTGAGACTGCGACCACAGGTGATAGTGCTATGTTCTGCTGTTTGTAGATCCAAGAAACAACGGTGTAGCACTTCAGGTGGAAGTGAAACCTGGGACATGAAAAGTGGTGGAGACCCTCAAAACCACAGGCCTGAATTGCTTACCCTGATACCTACATAAGAACACAGGTAGAAAGAGAAATCCTGATATTTTTTGAAAGACAAAATAATTTTAGAAGTGTAAAGCCTTCCCAACTTTCACATCACTTGGGAAATGAAAAGCAAAGAGGTGATGTTCCCAAGTAGTTCAAGCAGTACTTACTTTCATGTGGCTTCCCAGTCCTCTAACCTGAGGGGTGCTGCAGGAATGTGCAGTCCATCAATGAGAAGCATAGTGCCAGTGCACTTAATCTGTCACTATATTTTCCATCCCCACAGCCTACACTTCACCAGATGACCAGGTGCACACTCCTGCTCGTACAGTAAAAATACAGCCTCTCCCATTATATCCACAATGTGTACATCTGTCTCATTGACTTATGAGCATTTCACAAGAATTGGAACAGAATACAGAGTCCTTCAGCACCTCCACGAAGGGCTGTGGGGCCCATCCTGCGGTTGAATTCATAACTATACCCCCAAATGAAATTCTGCAACTTCAAGAGATTTGCTTGAGGCGTCAGTGCAGCTGAGCAAGTGACCCTGTTGTTGCACCTGGGAGCAGCAGTTGTTTCCTTTTGGCAGCAAAAAAATCTGGATAAGCCTGCGGGACAGAAAAACTGCAAGTCCAGATTGTATTTTCACATTGTAATTTTCTCTACAGGACTTTTAACAGCTCAGCAGCTTGCTCATTTACTCACTGAGAGGACAGCAAAAGCTGAGGATATCACAATAGCTAAAACATGCAGTTGTCACCAATTATTCAAATCTTAATTTTCTTTTCCCCTGGAGATTTTTAGCTACATTTTGCATGGAACACTGAGAGCTAGAATAAAGAGAAGCCTTTAAAAAATATTAACTTTTGTAGTTAATAAAATATAAGTTCAGGTATTAGCTTGTATGACAATGTTCAGACCCTACAGCAGGAAATCTTGACAAGTAGGAAATCAGTTACCATGTGCATCTGGAAAATTTTAAAGGAATCCATTTAATTAAACTAAAAGTATTAGAGAGAACAGAAGGAGAGAATATATCCATATGTAGTTAATCTGGATATTAGTACTACTTTCAAGGACAAAGGATAACTAAGATGACTGAATATGTATTTGGAAAGAACCATGTGGCTATTACAGGTTCCTCTCAGTTTCATGTTACTATTTCTAATTTAATTTGCAACCAAACTGCCCACATACAGGTGCAAACCGCAAGAAAACAACTCAAGAGAGATGCAAGTGTCACACCAAATCCAAAACAGTGGCACTGCTGGGGCCATTCATCAAGCAGTGGTAAAGATGGTGATTATGTGATGAAACATCAAAGGTTTCATTCAGAGAACAAATCTGAGATAAAATGTCTTATGGAGGCCTTCATAGGTTGAGAAATTGTTCTGGAAGCATTAGGGGAACAACATTTTCTTTTTTGTATCTTCTTCTCTCCCCCTTTTGCTCATATTGCTTTCAGATTGAAAATATTATGCAAATGACTTTTTACAATGGAGAGATGAAACTTTAGCAAGTATAAAGCTTGCAAAATTATATACAATTTCTTCGTGCGTAAAAATGCCATTAGGATCCTGGTTGGCCATTTTTCGGCCACGGACCATTCTTTCCAAATAACATTGTTGGTGCCATGTTTTTCACTGCAATAGAGTCCTAACATTTCAATCCATCTGAAGATTGCTCTTGCATTCCTGAATCACCCCTGAAACATTTCCAAAACAGATGCAGAAACCTGTGGGCTTGGTACCACTGCCTCTGCAGATGAACAGAAAGCACTAGAAGTATTGGTAAGGCAGTGATATAAATTAACCTGAATATTATCCAGCTGGCATTTGTAAATAATATGTAATTACAAAGACTGTTTGGATTGTAGTCTTGTAGATTAGCTTGTTCTGAAATAAAGGAGACCATTTAACTCTATCCTGCTGCCCTAGCTACATGGCAGAGTGCACAGGTCAGGAGCAGGTGTTGTCCAGTTAATCCCCAGTTATAAATAAATGTGCGCCATTGTTATTTTTATCTCTAGTTATTTAGAGATCACTGGACCAAGTAATGAAGTTACGATATTAAAGTCAGGAAGTAATGAGGTTAAATTCTTCTTTCAATTAGCAATAATGTCAGTGAAACTGGTAAATCTTCCAAGAGATCAGATGCCTAAAGATGCTCAGAAATAGTCCTGCCTGTGGCAACTATCAAACTACTCAGCAATTCACATGGATAAAGAACAAGACAGCACTGTACTACCTTTACACCAGGCTCGGTATCTCCATTTGTGCCACTTTTGGCTGGAGTAATTTTCTTCACAGTGGCAGGTATGGGGCTATGTTTTGGATTTGTGTTGAACACAGGGTTGATACTATAAAGATGTTTTTGTTGTTGCTGAGCAGGGCTTACAGAGAGACAAGGACTTTTCTGCTTTTTGTACTTCCATACTGAGGATTAGACTGGGTGTGCATAGAAAAGAGGGAAGAGACATATGCAGGACAGGTGACCCAAACAGACCAAAGGGGATAGTCCAGACTATATGACATCACACTCACTATATAAATTGAGGAGAAGAAGGACAAAAGGGGGGGATGTTAGAACGATGGTGTTTGTCTTCCCAAGCAACCATGACATGTGATGGAGCCCAGCTCTCCTGGAGATGGTTGAACACCTGCCTGCCCTTGGGAAGCAGTGATAAAATTCCTTGCTTTGTTTGTGTGCGCAGCTTTTACTTTCCCTACTAAACTGTCCTCAGCCCACGAGTTTCCTGGCTTTTACCCTTCCAATTCTCTTCCCAATCCCACTGGTGGAGAAGGAAACAAGCAGTTGTGTGGGACCTGGTTGCTGGCTGGAGTTGAACCATGACACCATTATACACTGACTGTGTTACAGCTCTCCACTGCATTGGTATAAATAAGAAAATCCCCGGCTCTATGCTCAGACTCACCACCATAACTATATATTTTGTGCACAAAAAAATACAGCTGCCCCAAAGAAAGGCCCTCAAGGCACAGCAAGGCAAGATAATCAGAATCAGGCAACAGGAGGGGTGATTCTGTTTTCCTCCTTGCACCAAGCACCTGTGTGGGCCACACAGGTTACGAGGAAGGGAGGGGAACTGAGATGTACTTCATCCCTGGACAGCACAGAGAGCACTCTCTATTCAGAGGAAAGCATTGAGAAGTTTGACTTTTGCCAGAGAAACTCTGCTGTGAGGCTTCATCTGTCTCACAAGAAAAAAAGAAAAGTTAATTTCACAAAAACGATTTCACTATCAAAGCCCTGAGTTATCTCAGTTACCAAATCAGTTTTGCAAATTAACTAGAACATAAATTTACCAGCTGAACATTACTCAGGCAATAGTTTACACTGCCTCTGCAACCACCCAGACCCTGAAAATACTCAATTCCTTATGAAACTGAAGTGAGAAGAGGTAAAACCTAGTACGGTCTGCTGATGAATTGCAACTGAAGGTATTGAAGGTTGAAAGTCTCCAGGAAGTTTCCTAGTTTCCACCATCCAGCCACTTTTCTGTCAGTATTATTTGTCCTGTTGGTTTATTTGATAATCTTTCCCTTTAAAATACTTCCATTCCTACTCATCTTCCCCATTCCTTCAGAGTTATCAAAACTGTCCTAAATGTCTTCTCAAAAGTTCACTTGATCTTATAATTAATTCTCTGTTCCTTGCTTACTAAGATCAACTTGATCTCAGAGGCTTAGTTTTCACTTAAAGGTGGATTTATTCTTTCAAATATGAAAAAAAAAAAGCTCTGCCAAGATTATATAGTTTCTCTTGTTGACCTAAAAAAATCTCATAACACCCAAATGAGTATCTCAGGGAAAACTATATTCTTTGGGGGAGGCAGAAAGCGTCAGCTGGTATTTGCTAGGAGGGTGAGATGCACCTGGGGCACTTCAACAAGCTTGTTGGGATTTACTCTCGTGACACTTTTTGTTTCAGTTAAATAGCTGAGATGACTAGGCATTAGGTAGGCATTTCTCACTGCTGTAAACACCTCAGGGAAGTAATGCCAGTCTTAAAAACTGAGTCATTTTTGATCAATTCAATCTATTACTAAAAGAGCTGTTGTTGCTCTTTTGGGCAAACATTGTGCATAAAAAATGAGAGGTGTCAAAACCAGTAATGAAAAGGTAGCTGTCTCTGGTAAGTGGTTGGGAACCAAGTGAACCAAATCAGTTATAAAGCAATTAAGTTATGAATCATAAAGTTTTCTCTAGAGAGGAGCCAGAATTGGAATAAACAAATATATGATGCTGGGCTGTGGGACCATCCTGAATTAAAGTAGCCACGGTGATCTCTAGAAGTGGAGACAGCTTGTGTTAAAGTCAAGACTATGAGTCAATGGAGGGGGAGAACTGTTTGAATACAATGGGGAAACTGGAAGAGGCATATGAAAAAAAACAGGACAAAGAAACAAGGAAAAAAATGAGCCAAAACAGAGAGAGAGATAAAAGGCAGTCTATATGCAGAACTAAGTGACTAAGCAATGTCCTTGAGGGGAGGAGAGGATTGAGATTATAACAAAATCGCTGCACAGAATGGGACAGGGGAAAAGGCAGAGAAACTACAACTGTGTAAACAAGACTTAAAGAGACTAAAAGAAAAGAAAGTAGGGAAAAGGAAACAAAGCAAGGAACAGCAGACATGGAAGGAGTAAAAAAGTCAAAGCTGAAGAAGAAAGAAGGAGTCACTGAGACCTTCAGGCAGCATGGAGCAGAACAATGTCTAAGCTGTATCAGCAGCTACCAGTGACACCTAGCGTGCATGTCATGTCCACCTCTCATGCCTGACCTCCCTTATCGACCTGCTGCTGCCTTCAGTGCCCATCTACTCTTTATGAATATCACTGGAAGTGTAGAGGTCAGGTAAATAGTGCAACACAGAGGTGAAACCCACTGTTCCTGCATCAGCATGAACCGTTCCCTAAGCATCAATAGTTTTTAGATAAATTTAGGTAGTTTCTCACAATATTGTACCTGCCCTGTCAGCAAAGAATTAATACTCATAACAAAGATAAAAGGTAAAGCTATTACTGGCAGATATAATTTGAACTTACAATGTTGATACATGGTACTGTTTATTTCCATCATGTAGGCCAGATGCTGCCCCATGCAAACAATAGCTGTTATATCTGGTGCTCTATCAGAAAAACTGCCTGTCCCAGGCATTGGCAGTCTCCAACATGCAATGGTGACACTACAGCCATCAAGCTGGTTTGCTATTTAACTGCCTATGGACCATGTATTCCTTAACCTGTAGACTGCATCTGCTCACAGTATTTGTTTAGTATCACAACTGCCTGTGGCTTTCCAAAGGCATCTCAGTTTTCAGACAACTAATAGTTTAGTAATCAAATAAGGTCTAAACAGATGTGTTTCTTTAATCCCTGTGGCAGAATTTCTTCAAATTTTCTGATTACTTTTTCCTTGCTCTGCTCTAAAATTTGCACAAACACTTAACAGGCTTCTTTGGAGAAACTTCAAGACTTGAGATTTTATAGTCTCACGTTTTAGATAACTATAGCTATATTTCCCAGCAAGAAAGAAAGAAGTACCCAGAGCCAGAATTAATGCTGACCAGTACAGTACATATCAGCAATCTGAGGCACAAATATTTGCAAGGAAAATCTAATGGCTCAAAAACAAGCAGTAAAACATTCAGAAATTTTCTAATCAAGTTTTAACTTAAGCCAAAAAACCACACTTGTCAAGGTACGGAAATGCACAGTTAGAACATTTAAATAACCTTAATTCTGCACCAATAATATATTTGAGTATTTGTAATTGTAACTGATATTTGAAGAAGAGATAAGATGAACTTAGTATTTTCTTTTATCTTCAGAAGTAGTTGCACACTGTTTCTTCCCAAGGGTTGCACACTGAGGGCTGGAGCTATCTCCTTTATAACAGCAGAGTTGATTATTATCATTTATTATATCATTGATT
The DNA here is from genome assembly GCA_013397315.1 of Donacobius atricapilla. Lineage (NCBI taxonomy): Eukaryota > Metazoa > Chordata > Aves > Passeriformes > Mimidae > Donacobius > Donacobius atricapilla. The sequence goes on from WBMY01009113.1 coordinate 223,186, forward strand.
CTTTGTTCCGTTGATCTGCAGATACTCTCCCCTATTGACTTCCACTTCTATTTCCTTTGCTTGATAATTTGATTCAGCAGCTACCTGCCATGACAAGAGTAGTAGGGGAAATTACCACCCTATTAACAAATGTGTAGTCACAAATCTTCATATTCAGTGGTCCAATTTCCTGTTGTCCTAACTTCACCTTTTTGAGCCCTCAGCACTGCAAGCTCCATACTACACTGAATTTGAGTCTAGCTTTGTACAATCCACCTCTATTACTATGCTGTTCATAGGAAGTGACATGTATCTGCTTACCCATGACTGCACTGCGAAGATTTTCAGGTGTGGACTCCTGAGCCCAAGACAAAATCACACCACGTTTGCCTTATGAAAATAAAGGCATCTAGCAGTTTCTACTATAGGCCAGATACAACCAAGTGGCTGTGTAAACTGCTGTTCAGGGAAAACATAAAGATCTAATTTCAATAGGCTGCCCTCATAAAAGCTGTCCTATTGGCAAGACTCCATTACTAAAGAATGCTAGCAGCTGGAATGGATGTGTGCTTATACATTTCAGCACTTTTGTGTATTTCTCCATACAGGCAGTACATCCAGCATTGCTGATTATGGAAGTTGTTTGACATTTTTCATTATAAACCTTGTTTTCAGATGCTTGTACATTTTCAAATATACATACATTTGGAATAAAATTTTGTGTGCTGGATGTCTGCCTTGCATCTTCAGAAAGGCACAGCAAGAAAATTTCATCCAGAAATTTGTAGCTGAGGATAAGGAAAAACCACGGTGTTTTTACGCATGAAAAATTTCTGAAGACCTTTTTTTTTTACCCCCCAAGTTAATGTATGCTTAATATAGTGACTTCTGCTCCATATCTCCCCGTGTTCCTGTAAAAGTACATTAAAATTCATCTAACTTAAAAGCCCCTCTAAAAAATTCAGTTTGAAATGCTCATTTGAGATATCTTTGATTTTACCATCTAAATGCCCAGGAAATCCTAGCTGTGCTGAGTATGTTCCAAACTGGCAGTAAGACAGGCTTTTTTTGCAATACAGATCTAAGTTTACCCTGGCTGTGCCCCATCTGGAAGCAGGAGGACTGCATCTCTGGGTTTCTCCCCAGTATCCAAGTATCATGAAAGAGGAGATATGAATCTGCTCTCAATTTGCCCCCCTTGAAGGAAGACACGGCTGGGGGTATTATGAGCCCATTAGGGTATTATTAGGGTGGGAAAAAGGAGAGAGGACAAAACCAGGTAAAATGGTGGAGAAAAAACCACTGTGATTTGTGGTGCTCATAGGCCTGAGCAGAGATGGATCTGAGGGGAGCAGGTAGCAGAGCACTGTTTCAGTCTTGCTAGAACAAATGAGCGCTGCCAGCTGCCTTCAAGGTGGGAATACAATGCATGTACAGGGGCTCTTGTATTCAACCTCCCACTTAAACAACTGCAGGGGGGGCAGCAATGGGATTTAAGGTCAGTCTGCTGGCTAAAATTCTCTCCAGACAGGCAGGGGTTGGAATGCATTAAAATCTGCAGCCATCCAGCACCCTCCCTGATAGTCCAGTTCATCATGACAAGGGTCTGTACCATCAAGTGCCCAGTAAATCTGGCATTTAGATTGACAACTGGAGTCGAGGCAGGTCGAGTGAGCTAGAGTAGACCAAATCAAAGCTTCCACAGATAGCCATCACAGAAAAGGTCAGTGAAAGGATACCAGTACCCACACAGTAGTTAAAGATGCTAAATGTCTATAATAAAAAGTTGTCTTAGTCCTTTTGTATCTGGGAAGAGAACCTGCAGTTTGTGTTGGTACATGTTCTGCAACTATTGCCCCAGTTCTTAAATTTTATTATGTCATGAGAGTAGTGAACTTGAATTTTTGTTTGTTCAGACAGTTCACAATCTTGAAAATAATAATTTCCTCCTAAAATTATCTTCAGATGGGAAGTGGGGAAGGGGCTGGGGCGTGAAAAAGACAAGAACACAAGCCTTACCATTGCTGTCACTCAGTCATCTCTCATCCCATTTTAACCAACAGAATGATTTATTTCCTATTCATAAGGACAGCAGGATTCAGCCCAGAACAGGCAAGAATTTATTCAATTTATTTACAGTTAATCCAACAGTAATATCTATCTGCTCTGCCTTTATGGGCTGTTGTAAAGAAAGGACTGACAGACTCTGGTTTGGGTGAATGAGAGTTGGGAATGGGAGGGTTATAACAACTTACCTATCTTTCACCAGGAGAAGGAAAAGCTGTTTGAGAGATACATTTTAGTCATTGCAAATAGCAAATTACAAGGGCTGAACTAAGACTGAGACCTTAATGAAATTCTGGAGCCTACAGGCATCTAATGTTTTTATGTAAATCAGCTTAAGGATGACTTTTTCATCATAAGCATTAGCAAGTAAGCAATTTATTTGAAAAAAACTTGCAATCATCAAAGTACTTTAACTGTGTGATTCTTGAGTCCATAATAATTGAATAACATCCCTGCACTTTGCTCTCTGGTCCTCAGCACTCATGCATGTTGCATGAAAATCAACATTGCAGGCAAAACCTAACACATGGTTCATCTTATTTGCAGGAGATGATCTAAAACTACTTCTGAAATACAACAATTACAACAAAGGTTTTAAACAACATTTTTGTTTTAAAACGGCTCATCATCTTGGTTACAATAGACTCAATAGTTCTTTATCAAAATTGAATAGTAGACAAAAGAATCTCTATGCCTCCAGTACACTGGAAATGGGCCCTTTCTGCCTCCCATGCAGAAAGCCATCTATTTCACTGTAGTAGTGCCTTAGTGACATTGGAGTCACTGACATATTCAGGAAAATAATCTGAACTGGAAATATAGTGTCTAGCTGTGTTTTAATTTACACCTATATATATTAAACCACAAGATAAACAGACAGAAAATAAGTATACACGGACACCCTGAGCTTCATTCTGAGTGTTATCAGAGGCACTGTGAAGGTGACTCAGAGATGACAAAAGTATAAACTCTGTACAGTAATGCACAGCTCCACAAAAGAGAAGGGATGGGCAGAGCTGCGGACCTGTCCCCTCTCTTCACTTGGATGTACAGTCCCTGGGGTGTCCCAGATGAAGTTAACAATGACCCCTATTGCAATACATCTTTAGGCTTTCTGGTGTTTTGTCTGCCTTAACTTAACTGCCTCATAGAGCAGATGCCTGTGAACCATCAGCCCTTTGCTTTTATCAGGGCAACTGTAGTTTAAAGTCTTAATTAAATGCATATGACTAGATTATGCCTTCAGGCACAGCCATGAGCAAGAGATAATACATGAACTTCAGAAGCCAAGTGCCTCAAACACAGCCCTCTCTATTTTACCATGTTTTTATTCTCCATGATATCAAAACATGGGTGTACCTTTGGATTTATAGAAACAGAAAACTACATTTGCTTTATGATCAACAATTAGTATTTAGGAAGGCATAAACCATAACTTTACCCAGTGCTTGCTTTGTGATGGCAGAGGCCAACATGAAAAGGGATACTTTGCAACTCCAAACCTGGCCAATTAGGGAGGAAATCAGGGATGATTCATGTTTTCATTTACATTAGCAACATCTGCTATGGCACTTGTTGAGCTGGTCTTTAATCACAGTCTGAGAAGCATAACTGAATTTTGCCTCAGAAACAAAACATTCCCTTGAGTCAGTCTTTCTTTTTTCCCCACAAGAAAGTTACCTTTGAAGACCAGTGCCAGAACAAACCATCCTGGCGTTCACTAGTCCCCCAGCTCCTCTTACACATTACCCCCTTTCTCGTTACTCTGCCAACTCTGCCAGTCAGAAGCTCTATCTATTCACATTTCTCAGATCTGCTCAGTCACTATGAGAATGCCTTACAACAACATTTCATGTTTTTAGCAGCCAGACCATGCAATATTAACACTCAGCGTTCTTGCTGATTGGGAGCTATTACAGTCAGTCAAGCATGTGCCAAGCGGTACACAAAGAGAGTCTGGCCATCAAGTCCTTGAGCAACAAGATGCGAATTTTACCCAGAAAAAATCCTTTGTACTTGAAGTAAAAGAAAATGCAACACCATAGCATCATTACCTGCAATACTATAATAAGGGCTGCTTTTCTATTTTAATACCCTTATCATAATTCAATATGCACACATTCCATGTCTCTGCTCACATCTAAATACATTTTTACCCTAATGTTTCCATGAAAATGAAGTAAAAAATGGTCAATTTAAGAAGATGGTGGAATGAACATTCAAAATGCTCGTAAAAGCAGCTTTATAATGCTCAAATGGTTTCAGTTACCCACTACACTGAGCATGTTATTCTTCGCTGCTGCTACTTCTGATCATCAAATTAAAGAACTAATTTTGAGTGACTAAGGGAATTATGCATCATACAACAAAGACTGTTCATTGCTGTCATAGTACAAACACTAATACAAGTGAAAGAAATCATCAAAACACTCCTTTTGGTTGAAATCAGAGCTCACAGAGAAAAATAAGAAGAGATATTGTGATACTCTCTCAGACAGACGGTAATTATTTATGTGTACCAAGGACACGACGGCAAGTATGACAATTCATGCTCTTCCCTTTCGGGACTCTAACTCAGAGCAGAACTACCTGCAGACAGTTTTATAAGAGAATAATTTTTAAAATATGGAAGACCAAAATGAAGGCCAGTACTTCAGGCTGTGGCAATAAAGTCAAGGAAAATGTACAACAAAGCAACACAAGGAGGCATGCACATCCTCCTTCATCTTGGAATTACCTGGTCTTATTTGCAAGGCATGTAATAAGTCTACTCAGTGTGAGGAAAAAATGAGGACAGTTGCACCTGAGTTTTGGCACTGTAACTCTGCTGAAGGCAGAAGACAATCACAGCATGATAACAGTGCAGTGGAGCTTGACATCTTTGGCGCACCAGTTCCTGGTTTCACCATCTTGAAAACATTTTATTCCTTTTGACATTACTTTTTGCCTTCTTTACAGAAAGAAAATGAACAGCAACAAACAATATTTAACTCTAATACTTAATACTTCTTACTTTATTAAATACAAGGTGAGACTAACAGCCTTGCACTGTAATTACCCAGTGACCAAAATTTCCCAAAGTTCAGTTGTTCTGAAAAGCAGTGCACTTTGAGATTTTTTTCTTAGTACATCAAAGACTTACCTGCGTGGGTCTTGCAAGCATTGATTAAACAGGAGAAAAGAGACTTCTGTGTCTTCACAACACACAGTCATTCTCCTGTCTACACAGCTGAACCACTTATAATTAATTGAGTTCACTCACTCAGAACCATGAGCCTTAAGTAAAAGTTTTGTGCCAGGTGAGGTATGGGTATTTTCCCTCTGTTATCCTTTTAACCTTAAAAATGTGTTGCTTTACAACAACAGGACCTATCTTCCTTCCATTTGCAGAGAAACCACTGGTAGAGAAAGCATGATCACATCCTTTGGTTCTCATGTCTCTCCCCGTGAGCCATGACACTGGTTGGTGAAAACAAGTCACTGCGATGCTTTTGCAAACGCTGTGCTGCATCCAGTATAGTGGATAAAAACCTGGCCTTATTTCTTTAATATAGTGCCACCAGTGCTCCTCTCCCATGTACCACTGCTTGAGATGGCCTATGTGTGGATGCTCACCCATTCAGAAAACTTTTCACAAGGGCTTTTTGATTAGGTGCCACTGCTACGGTTCCTATTGTTAATTTCCCTGGGAATTTATAAGACAAAGCACAAATTATCAAGAAGGAAAAGATCAAAAGGCTGCCAGGAAAGAGGTATTATACCTATTATTCTCAATTTAGGGCTCCCTCTGCAATCTCCTATTTCAACATCAATTTTTTCTTTTCTAAGATAACAACTTCTGTTCACCAGAACAGGAGTTTATTTCTTTACAATCTAATGTATTTATTTATTTATAAGTTTATTTATTTATTTATTTACAATCTAATAGTTAGGGAAGAAAATAGGTGTAGCCAGAAAATGAAATATGGTGTTTTAAAGTCCAGCAATTCCAAAAGCATCCCACTTGATCCCAGTAAAAATAAGGGGCTACAGTACGTTGAAGGGAAAGATAAAATACCCTGACAGAAAAAAGACCAGTGAATCTAATGCTGAGCACATTGGATGAGTGCATTTGTTTTCAAGAGCCATAAAAATAGGGAACCTTAGGGGAAAAGTTACTATGAAATAGATGCTGCATTTATGCAGGTTAAAATATTACTATCTTCTAACATATGTTGGAGTAACAAGGAATGGAAATTTCAACAAATAAGGGGACAAAGAATCCCAAGCAGCACAGACAAGATGCTGCAGACTAGGAAGGTTTCTTCTCTGGTAAAATATATCAAGAAGTAACTTCTGAGAGATTGCAAAAAAATGGTCTCCATATCATTGTTAGTTCCTACTGATCACAAGGCCATACACAGATGCCAGCCTTTCCATTCCCTGAAGGTGTGTGCCTGGTGGCTTGTGCACTCCCTCTGACTCTGCCCTTCACTGCTGGTGAAGGTGCAGGGTCCCAGCAGTGTGAGCTGCAGATGTTCACGCCACTGATGAGGCTGATAACACCTGCAAGCCTTCAGAGCTGCCATCCCAAACCCAACACCTCCTGGCTCACTCAAGCCCATCCAAGCTGAAATTGCTGCAGTCACACAGGTGACAGATGGGAAACATTATTAATTTTTTTTATAGTAAAGGCTAAGAGGTCTCCAACCGCAGCATCCTTAACTTCCAAGGGATTTGCTGCACTGTGAAAAGGAAATCCCAGTGCAAATCATCAATAGGCTGAGCAAGATCCAATAGCTGTTATATGACAACACATGGTGGGGTGACTAGACAGCCCAGACTGCAGATAACCCAAACTATTTTTCAAACAGATTTTTTCAGAAATTAGCTTTCAGAGTACCTCAATAAAATCCAAAGCTGAGGCAAAGGACATCTAAAAAAAGGAAGTAATAGTAGAGAAAAGATGATTCTGGAGTAAGTTTCCTTTGAATCACCTGCATATTTGTAACTTTCACTATTTGTTATTTATACCTAAGTGTATTTTAAATACATTTTCCCCCTAATTTGCCAGTTAAATACATATGACTCTTAGTCCTAATCGTGACACTCAAAGTCATGCCTTCTATTGACCCCCAAGTGAAAGATTCTGTACCCTATATGCAGCAACACTGGAAAAGGAAAATGCTCTATTTTTTTTCCTTGTGGCCTGACATAGGTCAGCTTCCTTTGCCTGAGTTAGTGCTGAAGGTTTCAAGTGTCCTGCAGAACCTGGGCCACCACTTTTCCATCTCTGGCAGAAACACACTGAGCATTCAGATGAGCTGCTCCAACACCAGGAGACCTGGGCTTTGTTCAAACCTCTGCCACTGACTTCCTGCAGCAGTTTCACACTTTCCCAACATAATTTCCTCCTCTATAACCTGAAGGAAAACATACTTCTGGCAACCCAGACCAAGAAGAGAAGAATGTGAATGTTTGCGAGTCCTTCCATAAGCCACTTTTCATAACAACATGGCAGTTCTTCAGGGACAGGAGAACAGTATTCTCTGCTGCAAAGCAATGTTCATAGCCACGTTTGGTAGATGCCCTAGCAAGTGTGTTAACACCTGGGAAAACAGCAGCTCAGTAACAGATAAATTCAGGGATATGCTGCAGGTGGTCAGTCTGCCCCTCTAGAGGTGGGGCACTACATACACAATTCTCTCCTGATCTGAACGGATTGGATTGGATTAAGTGGGTCATCACAGGATTTAACTCTACTTATTACTTAAGCTGTAATCAGTAAGGTCAAACTAAAATTGAAAATTACATTCCCAGCTTCTTTTAAAGTATTTGTTTGAATCTGCCTGACATATATTTTCTTTAAGTCACCAACAAGTCTGTACTTTAAAAACTGTAACTCTGACACTCCTGGTATACAAATCCCACTGAGAGAGCAAGGCATTAGGACTGCATTAGACACCTTGCCCGGTAATGACAAAGGAAAAAGTGGAAAGTGAGACTAAAAGTTACTAGTCTAACTGGCTGGCTATAGGGGCTTATAGCCAACACACAGAGGTCAAAAACTACTACGGAAGGAGAGCAAATGGTCACGGACAACTAATGCAACAACAGTAACAGATGCACTGCTACACAAGCTTGGTCTGCTCTTTCTACCTAATGTACTGCAGTTGCAGTAACCAAAGAGCTCCTTTACACCTTCTGGTGGGGTTTCACCACCATCAGAGGAATTGTAACTGTCTCTTAAAACCAATCTCATTTGTTGGGATGCTTAAAAACACAGCGAGGCCACATCCCATCCATGATTCTGTAGTTTGTCTGTTTTAAAACACAACTCACTATGCCAAAGTCATACAAACTACTTGCAGGTAACATGTTTTAGTTCACTCGCCAGGTCAAAACAGAATCTACAAAAAACACATTGTAAATGCAAGTATTATTCATTATCACCAGCAGACGTCTCTCTTTTTTGGCAGTATTGAGAGCAGAAAAAGAAAGGGTATTAAACAGAGCCAAGAATGAAGTTTCGGGACCACAGGAGAGGAACAAGCTGCCCTCCTGCTTTGGTTTTTCATTTAAGAGGAGACATAATGATTCCAGGATGGGTTTGCAAAAGATTGCCCTGTAGGTTTGGTTTTTTTCCCCCTGATACCTCTGTGAATTTCTAGTCTGAAAACCAAACACTTAAACTCTCACTTGTTGTGAACTGACATCACCTCATATAAACTAATGGATCCATCCTAGTTCATGCACACAAAATACTCAGCCTCTTTGTTTTCAATTAGAAATCCTTTACTAGCACACTTATATTCAAAATCTGAAGTCTCAAGTAGGCTCTGAAGATGAACAAATTTATCTCCAAGCAAAAGACCAGCACATGAATTTTTACCATGTCAGTTTGGTCTGACAAAGGAAGCATACATACGTGCATGTACATTGTCCACCTGTATAGTCCTCTTGTGGACTTCCAGCTGTTGAAGGCCTCACTAAGATTCCAAAAGAGGGAGAGGTATTTTCAGGATTGTTTCACAGTTTTGATGGTTCATTTTTCAACCTCTCTGCTGGCTTGGAGAATACACCTACCATAAACTGACAGTCGTGACCTATGAGAAGTCTGGCAGATGCTACTTTGAGTCAGCTGCCAGCATGCAGGAGTCCTTATGTCAATCTTAACAAGATGTGGTTTCTAAAATTAAAGTGTTTTGAAGGACTAAGTAACTTTTAGTTCACTGCTTGACAAAAACTGCTTACAAATTTTTATCCTTTGAAATATTTCCCAGCATCTAGACTGCATCCTTCTTCCTCACTAGCTGTCAGAAGTCTGATTCATCTTGTTAAAGCCAACAGTAAAACTCCCACTCAGTGGGATATCAGTGGACAGAGACCACACCTACCTTTTCTCATTTTCCTTCCAAAAGAAACAGACATCTCAGCTGTAATCTGTTCTTTGCAGATCTACATGTCACTCAGTCCTGCTGCCCTTCTCAAAAATATTTCTAAAGCTACTGCAATCTTTCTGTTTGAAAATATCCAGGTAAGATCTGCTAAATGCACTAACAACTGGATTTATATTCCACAGCACATATCATGCAAAGGACAGCTATAAAAAATAATTTATGCATGTCACAGGAGTATTGCTTGGCATTTCACTGCATCTCAAATGCAATAAATTTATGAAATTTAGAAAAAGAAATAGCTAAAACATAACCAGATTTCATTTTCCAAACTGAACAAAATGTAGATGGGCCAGTTCAGAGGCAGAAACTTCTATCTTTGTACATATTATGCATATATTAAAGGCTTTCACTGAGTCATTTTCTAACAGAAGAAAGCACAATAGAAGGTTTTAAATTTGTTGCAGAAGCTCAGCACACTTCATAGTGTAGAAGTGTGTACAAGAAGTAATTACAGAGGTGCCTGCAAGCAGTGCTACTGTTAAGGCTGTGTCAGGGGGTTCATTATTAACCCAGTTTTTATGGTTTCACACCTCAGTTAGAAGACATGCATGTGCTGGCCTTAAACTACCATAAAAAAAATTCATCCCACTGGCAATTTATTTAGCTACTTTTTGGTTTTGTAAAAACGTAAAGAGAAAAAGGGAACTATGTAACATTTTCATACTTTTCTATAAATACATACTGGGGAAAGAGTTAATAATTTAAACAGCAAATTCTGACACTTCTGGCTGAGATCCTTATCCTGTTTAAATTAACAGCAGTCCTCTTGACTGCAGCAGGACAGGATTTCAGTCTCTGAATTCTGGATTAGTTTAGGTTCTGCTGTCCACTGAGCTGCTCAGCAAGACCAAGTGCCTTCTCCTGTTTAATTTGGTTCTTTCTTAAGCCTGTTCTAGTTGCAATATCATGTGAATTAGCTCAAATCCCACTGAAAGACATGGTTGTACATTATCACATTTGTGCACTGTCATATTTCTCACTGTTCTGAGTGCTGCTAAGTGTTTCTGATACAACTAGAAACGGGATCTTTTGAAAGAGATGTTCTAGGTAACATCTGGAAGCCCCTTCTGGATGGCTGTTCATAGCTGTTGAAAGACACACATAGCACAAACCAACACTGGTTTAATCCCTGTGCCTTGCCCAGACACAGTCACCGCCTGATGATGTTGTATGACACACACAGCACAGCGCACTAGGGACGAAAGAGCTTTGCTCTGCTACTGAGTGAGTACACGGGGGATTAACAAACAGTACTGACAGTCTTGTCAACGTTTATAAAATAGCACCATCTTTTGCAACACAGTTGAAAACTGGCATAGGTTTCCAGGGTGAGGCTTTAAACTAAGATTTTAGTTTGAATTGACTCTGCCTATGAACCCTCTACCTTTCTGAGGTAGAAATTGTGGGAAATTTGATTGATCGCCTGCTACTCTTTGGTAAAAGAAATCAACATACTTGCAGCTGAGATGCCTCCTGGCTAAGTTTAATTTTCTTTCCCTCAAACATTAAAGAAAAATTTGAATTGAAAACCAGCATGAACCCGCATAAAAATTCCCTCTGCACCAGAATGTGATAAACAAAAAACCCAAGTCAGCGACTTTCTCACAACTGCACCCCACACATTTTAAGTTTCTATGTCATGTCAGCTGATTCAGTCCCAAATGCTTGCTTGCATTAGCTAGCCTACTAACATACCAGGGACTTCAGGAACAGCCACAGAGATGATCTGAACTACCAGGCTTGTGGCAAGCAATCCAGCAATTACAACTGAACACAAATCAGCCACTCCAAAAATGGTGTGGTGGTGAGAGACGACTTCTGACTGAGTGCCGACACAGAAAACTAACTGAAGTAGCACCATCTGAACCACCACAGCTAATTCTGCTGTGGCAGTACCTGAACAGCACCCCTACAATCCAACTTATCACTATATACCTTTTTTTTTTACATTTACACCTTAATACAAAACAGGTACATGGTTAATTCTCCAAAATATAAGGTGGAGAGAGGGAAAAGAAGAAAATCAAGGATAAAGTCAAAGTATACTGGTATCAAAATATATTACTCATTTTAGTGACGTGCCATGCATAAGACTTCAGGCTGCTCACGGAGGGAAAATAAAATTGTGTCTCTATTAGCCATGAAGATTTAGGATGCCTCACAGGAAGCTAATAAAGCTTACCATAATATCCTGTAAACAGGAAAACATTTGAAAGCCTGAATCCAGATGCATTCTAATTACAAACATCACTTACATGTAAACTAAGAAATCCTAGTAAATGGAGGAAGGAAGGAGTTTTGTCTCTCCCCATGACCGTAAGTGACAAGCCAAAGTGTGAAAATATTTTTTCTTAGTGTTCTCTTACTGGCTCATTCCACTTCAGGTGAACACCATTATCAACAGGAACAAGAAAAAGACACTTCTGGATGTCTCAGGCTAACACAGACTGTGGAGGTTCAAAGGGAAAAATAAATCTTAGCTAATACACCTCAAGAGGCAAGGAGAATTCCTTCTTGTAAAACAAAATCCTACTAATGCACTTGTATTCTGTTTTAAATAAATGATTTTGCCTTTAGATCTTGTCTAGCAATCAAGCAGGCAGATTAATCTAATTCATTGTAAGCATATCACTTTTGGCAAATCTGCTGTCCAAGTGTTGCCTGACAATCTGGGGAGATTAATCACATGGCAGTTTTTGTGATTTCCCAGATATTGCTCGAGCAACCCAGGGCCACCAGATTATGAAGTGATATTTTACCTTCAGGAAGTACTGCTCAGCAGTTTGCATAAACAGCAAGTTAGCAGGAAGACAAGCCAAGACTAAAAACTCTACAAGCCCATGAGAGACCTTGAAATGTTCCAAACATAGGTTTATCTTAATGGAATAGAAAAGTAGAACATTATTCACACACCTGTAATACTTGTGTTAGACAATGGAAGCTTTACAAAACTTTTCTGTTTGTAGATTGATTTTTTTAAGCCAGAGACAGGAGATAGAGTGCCCAAGAGATGTGGGCTGCCTCAAAAGCTGCTTCCCCTCCCAGAATCTGCCTGCTGAGTGGGACCCTCAGAAGACTAGAGCTCTTGCTTAGGAGCTGCCTGGGAAAGCTCTCTAGTACTCATCTACATCAAAAAGATTGCACATTTATTCTGAGTCCTTTTTCACCCTGGTGTTTGCACTCTCTACTCTGCTGTTTTTGTACTTCTGCCATCCAGGTGCTTCTGTCTGAGGGAACACTATTTGCAAATTCCAACAGCCACATTCACAGCTCAAATTCTGATATACATGCACTGCTCATCTCATTTCTAACCCCAGCTGCACCTCATGTTTGGAACGTTGTAGCAATGTACTTTACAATTAAAATCAATATTGTTTCTTATGGTGTAAATGATTTTCTCTTAAAAAAATATGCCATTTTTTGGGGCTTTTTAATAGTTCCACTTTGGCTCTTTCAATGAAAGGAAATCATTGTTGAACTTGTAAAATATCCCAGACATGAAAAAGAAATGGGTCAGGGAAAAAAACAAAACAGAGACACATGGAGAAAGATCATCTTTGAAAATTAAATACTACTTTCTTCTTTAAGATTTGGAGCCCAAGACACTTAGGGTCAGACAGGATCTAGAGCAACCTGCTCTGACCAGAAAACACAAGACCATTGAGCAATGGTATGAACATTTTTCTTACAGTGTGAAGGGGCCACTAAGAAGAAGTGAGATTATCACTACATGCAGCCCAATCATGGAAAGCTGCCTTAAAATGGCCCCAGAGTGAGAAGCAATCAGGTCTGTAGCTCATACTCTCAGGAATGAGTCTAGAGCTACAAGTGAGCTATGACACCTCACCCCAGGTGAGTAAACAAGTCACTCCCCCACATCTCTGCTTCCTACCACTTCAGAAGTGACCAAATACCTGCCAGGCACACAAGCTCTGCTGCCAGGGAAAAGGAAGAGTTTGGAATAAACACTGCTGTCTACTCTTTGAAGTCTCACTGTAGCAGTGAGTTTTTTTGGTAGACTTGGAAAAAAATCCCCAGGCAGGACAACATTTATTGAGAGAATGCACAATAAAATTAACAAGGATAATTCAATGAAAGGGGAAACGCAGAAAGAAACATCCTTATGTAAATTCAATTAAGTAAACAATTACAGCAAAACTATCTATTTTGAGGTTGGTAGTGTTTTTTTGTTTTGCTTTGTTTTTAATTGTAGAAAGCTATTAGCACTGAGATATGGGAGGAAATTATACCTGCTATGGATTGGGTAAAGTGAACATCTTAAGTATTGAAAGGGTTGAGAAAAGTTTGAAAATATAAAACGCTATTTGTCTGGGGCCCTCAAGATCCTATTACCAATATCAAAGAACTTGCAGAAAGACATTTCTGCTGGGCAGAAGTGTTTGAACCCTGCAAGGAGACCATAATTCATCCCTGCTGAATTAATCACTTCCATTCTCTGAGAGTCTGTTCTGGGTATAGATGATATTCTTGACAGATATCTGGCAGTCCCTAAAGCAGAAAACCTTGGACCAGGAGTAAGGTAACAACAGGGCTAGATTTACTGGATCGTTATTGAGAAAAAAGCAATTATCAAAAGGTTTCCTGCATCTCAGGTGCACTCTTTCAGAAGCAGGAGTTCTTATTGCACTACACCACAGATAGAATTCCACCTGAAGTATAGTTTTGTCTGTCTAATAAGCCTATCCAAACACTGTTGTTTGAGTTGAATAAATATTGCCATAATTAGCAGAAGGCATAAGAAACAGAGTGTCTGCCTGAAATCAAGCAATAAGCTAGCAAGGTTACAAACAATTTTCTGAATTAGTTGAAGGGATTTATCTCCCTTTATACTGAGATTTTCCTGTGTCCCACTGGACAAGAAGAGCCCTTCAGATGCTTCACTATTGCAGAGAGATATAGAAGAGCTTTTCAAAAAGAAAGCACGAAGACGTGAAGCAAACTCTCTGCCTCTATAAACTGAGAAAAAAAAATTATCTTTAATACTTATGCTTCCAGTTCTGTTATGATCCATTACTTTCACAGTATGCATTAACAGGATTACCAAAAAAACCCCACAGCTGTAAAATTCTCCTAAATTAAAAACGGTAAATTATTAACACTGATCTACTGAATACAGTACTTTTATATTGTGATTTATTTATTAAGAAAACTGAAACAAAGCTCAGTACCTTGACACTCTTTTGGAATAAATATGACCTTTTGATGCCTGTGCTGATGCCTTTCCAATTACAGCTGCTTGATGATTCCATTGCATTTGTCTTCTCTTTTTCCACAAAAATAAAACCACATGGGCCAAAGCCTCTACCAAGCAGTCTGTATGTGATGGTCCACAAAGGGTTTTGGAGCTAATGGCACATGAGCTGCATGCAAGCAATCCTTACAGAATTCAGTGGTGTCTCACTTGGCTTGCAGCAACTTCAGAAACACACCCAATGAAATATCCAAGGCGAGAGCATAAGGTGCAACGGAGCAAAGAGAGAAGATCTGTCTTGCAGCACAATTCCGCCAAATCCCTAGACAGCATTATCTGAAAAAAACTTTCCAGAAGCATTTAACAGTGGCAAAGACTAACTGATTTGTGAGTTGGAGGTGACACTGTAATCTTTTACTGTCAATAGCAGAAAGATTATCAGTGACAAAATAACACTATCTAAGTTATAGTGATCCATTATAATAAATCATGTGACTTCAGCACCCGTTGTGCACATCCAAAGTTCAAAGCAGCAAAACAATAGGTATTGGTTCACGCATTTATTAAACACTAGGTTAGATAAGAAAAAGACAGCTACTAGCTGCACTACTGCATTTTAGGAATCTCTCTTAATTTCCTCAAGTGCATGATGGGCTTAATGGTATACTGGGTGATACCAAAGGTAAAGTACAAAACACATTACATGTGCAGGAGTTCTGAATTTAAAGCAAATACGATGTGGCTGAGGATACTACTGGAAGATCAAAATGAACACATACGTGAACCCATACTTTCAAAATTTGACACCTACAGTTAGATTCCTCTGGAATTGAACTAAAACATCAGTTAAATGTTACTGCATCTTCCTGACCACTATTTTGGGAATTAATTGAAGTCCAGCCTCTGAAGTATTAATACAATGTTTATGCTTGTTTAAGTGGCTGGCAAGAGTCCATGTAAGCTGTGGTCTCTGTGACAGGGAACTAGGGCTTAGTAAAGAAAGATTTGCTCTGACATCAGCGACTAAAATCAGGAACTATTTCTCATTCAAAGCTTTCTGAAACTCCTATCACCGACCTATCAAAACCCTCACTTCAGTCTTAGCTTTGTGCAAGCAAAGTCCTTGTAATTTCACTTGCCATGAAAAGCAAGGGGCAGGTAGTGTGGGGACCAGCGAGGTGCCCCAGCATGGTGTCACCAAGCATAGATGCTGCAACACAGACATCTCCTTCCCTGTGTACAAATGAAAATACGAACAGCTGTGACCTCCACGCTACAAACAAAATATCTCCAAGTGTCAAAACAAGTTGTGGAAAGGGAGAGAAAGACCAAGAAAAACCCCATCTGCAGATAAGTCTCTTGGTTAAACTACCACAGTGAAACCATGCCAGAAGCTGAGAAATGGTTGTCTAATGCCATGTGTGGATTGACCCATGTTTCTATATATGATAGGCTGCTGCCAACATTCTGGGTACAGACAGACTTTGTAAGAGGAGAACTAACAAGAAATGCAAGAAAGGCAAAGATTAAAGGGCCGATCAAAGGATCCCAAGTGCAGGATTCTTAAGGAATCTCAACATCTGGTTTTAGACTTTGCTCATCTTCCCAAAGCTAAGTTTGGCTTTAGTATTAAATAAACTACTATCAGGATAACAGGCTGAGGAAAAGTACAAGGAATTGAAAAACTGTGTGTAGACTGGAAAACAACCATACAGCATCAATAAGACGAATACATGTGCAAGAAGATTAAGAGAAAGGACCATAAAACAATGGTATGTCTTCCTTTGCGGACAGGCAAGCAACAGTTAAACATTTTGGGGTACATGTCTCTGTAATTGCTTCATATTTGTTTTTTTTCCCTGACATCTTTAATCATTTTGCTTCTAAATAATCTTCACACTGTTGAAGATCCTCCTGTATTGCTCCAGTTTTTACTGTCTGTGGACTCCTGATGGTTAAAGTCACACAGCATGACTGTAGGTCATGATAAAAGTTGTATCAGGATGGGCTTCAACAGCTTTATCTGTATTTTCTCTTCTCATGTACTAATTCATGAAGTGAAGAGTATATGATTCGAGAGACATTGTGGTAATGAAAATGGAGACAGGAAATCATTTTAGTGGGCTGAACTTGTCAACAATCTGCCCGTAAAAAAGAAAAATTTGTGAATACTCTAGATTCATTAAAGCTTTTATTGATATGAATGTGCCTCACTTATTTGGAAATATGCGGGCTGGAACACCCTTCAATTATTTGTACTTTGAAGACAGCCTTTACATCAGCTTTCTAAAGATACAATTCTAGAGAGAGCCCTAGATGAAAGGACTGATTGCCAGACTGGGGACATTTCTGTACATACTCCATAAATGCACACATATGCAGCATATATAGACCATAACATAGAATGTAAATCTTCTATCGGAAGATGTTCCAGGATCTCTCAGATATCTGACTTTAGTTGCACCTTTCTTTTACCATTATTTCCCTTCTAGCCAATAGGAATTAATAACTATTATTTTTGTTTTCTGCAAGGGCCTGTCATCCGTCTTTGTTATCAAAAATTGAGCCACAACAACAGCAACAAATTTAGCCAAACAAATACTCCCTAAGTTTTCAAATAAAAATGCAACACAGATGACTGGTTACCCTTAGAAGTGGTTCTTAACTGTCAGGTAGTGAACAATCTTTAGTGTGGACTGCAGTTTAGGAAGGGTCCCAGCTTCTGGCTATCTTCAGTGCAATTCTGAGGTGTCAAAACTTTACTCATAATTTTAAGGATATGCTAGTTTGATACAATGTTTATAGGATGCTGCTGCAACACACCTCAGTGAAATGGTCTCTTCGATACCCTCTCTCTGTATTGCTGTATAAACCAACAAGCATACCAGAAATTGCAGTGCAGCAGAGCATATTTCCTTTCCTGAAAAACCTAGGCTGGTTCTTTCACTGCAAGGCCCTCCAAGTCTTCACATAAGGTTCAGACCCCTAGTGGCATGGAGCCTCTCTTCACTCCTCCTTCCTCGCCTCAAACTCTGACCAGTTCATGGCTACAGTGGGTGGTTACTGTTTATCACTGACTGTCAGAAAAACACAAATTGCCAAACTTCTGCAGAAATGCAAAACTGGCTGTAGTACAACATCGCCTCTGTAGCTCTTAGGGCTTTTTGTTTGCTGACTATTAACAGGAGATGAGTTCTGCTCTGCTGGCATTTGGAAGAAATTCCCTCTCTGGCTTGTACCAATTACTTATCTATCTGGCAACATGATGGGGCAAGTTTGTGACACGCAAAGTGGAAAGGTATTCCCTTCTCTGTGAAAGGTAATAGTCCTGTTCAAGGTGAAAAAGTAGATTGCTGAAACAAATGTAAACTTTAAATGTCCGTGGTATCTGAAAATGCTGCACAGGTACATGTTAAGAAATTATCTGTGTTTTGAAAACTGACAGGGCTTTGTAGATGGTCTTCAATCAGGCTAACTAGCAACCTCAAAACTAACACAAGTTTTGCCCAAATACTCCCAAAGAATAGAAGCATATTCCAAAAAGTGTAGACAATTTTGCTTTGTTGTTGAACTCACAGAAAGCATTTTCTTAACTGGTGAGACTTTAAATATACCTGAAAAAGAACCTTTAAATATTCTGACTGGGCAGTCCACTGAGAATAGTATGAAAGTACAGCTTCAACAACAGAGCAGCATCTGAAATTGCAGAATTTCAGTTTTATAAAAGAAGTGCAATTAAGGCAGAAAATGGTCGAAATTTCTTTCCACAACTTCCTTTATGTTCTCCACTCCTGGTGCACTTTTACAAATCTTTCACAATATATAACTAGTTTCTTCTGCCCTTGTGCACAATTTCTCTCTAGTGTGATCCTGTAGGTTGGTGGAATTGGCCACTACAATTGTGTTTGATAGATTTTATTGTGATAATCTGCTGCCATGAAGCAAATAACTTTCAGAGGCTTTTCCCTTCACTCATTTCTATTCCAGGTCCCTGCCCATTGCATGCAAGTTAGTATTTACAGTGATAAGATGTCAGCAATCTGTTAAGAACCTAAAGAGTGGGTTTATGTATAATGGCTACAGGTTACATAATTAGAGCATCATATTTAATTTGCTTGTTAATTTTCCAAAAATTCAGGAAAGAAAGGATAAATAACTGTGGAATGTTACAGATTTGAACAAAATGTTCCTAAACATATTATATATGACTCCACAGTCAAAATATAGAAATGAGTAATAACCCTCTATTTACTTGACCTCATGTCTAATGCTTCTTTTTTTTTCATATTAATAGGAATTACAGTGTTGCAAATCAGCTAGTCTTTAATATCTCCGATTTTTCAAGTTGCCCCACAAAGCTCTTTAATAATAAAAAGCTCAAAGTTGTATTTTTAAGCAATTTATGTCAGATGGCTAGCTGGTCACAGCATAAGAGTAATTTCCTTAAATGTGGTACAAAAACAAGCTGTGAGAAGTCCCACAGTCTAACTGTTGACAACAGAAAAACTCTGGCTTCTGAGGTTGGCCAGGATGATTCCCATGGTCCCCCTATAAAAAGTCTCATACAACAGCACCACCAAAAATACTTTAATATTTCAAGGTCTGGGTACAAACCAATCTGCATGGGGTGCCTGAAATTCTAGAAAAATTTAAATTCTCTGTGTAAGGCTGATTCTTTATTTGGCCATACACTGATCTCCCCTTTATCTTAGCTCCAGGGCAAACACTGCAATTTATACCATAATATTTTCTGAAACAATGTGTAGCTGATAGTCAATATTGACTCATGTGGTAAAAAGATATCAAAATACAAATAGTTACAGGAAAAGCAAAAGCAGAAATTAAGAGCTGCCTTTGTAAGTGAGCTACGCTGTTTTATTCAGAATTAATGCTGTAATCAGGAAGACTCCAATCAATAGTAAGTTAAGTGGATTATAACAATGAATGTAAAAACAATATGGATACCTTGAAAATAAATTACCACACCTTAGCTACACTTCTTAGTTGAGTTTAATTTTGATAACTGCTATCTCTCTGATACCTGCAAATGTTATGCTATGCAACATAAAAGGGAGATATGATCTCTGTCCAAAACAATAAAAGTCTGAAGGAAGATGGTTTAAACTATCCTCTTTGGATAGAAAATACACAAGGTTTTCAGATGCTGCAGTTTTTAACATAATATTTAATCAATTGCAAAGCTGTGTGCTTCCATATGTAAGTCTCAGCAATGGGCAGGAATCCTAAAATATGCCTTTAGATATATAAAGCCAGTATACATCAACATTCTTCACTGCTTTATCTTCCCACTTGAGTAGTCAAGTGGCTCTCAGAATATCTGCATGTGCTGTTATTTACTACTGCCTACTTCATTTTCTCCTATTTCAATTCTGGACAGGGCAATAATTTGTCCTTGATGAGCACACTGGTACAAAATCTCAGGGCTGATGTTCACAACCTAATGGTAGCAGTATAACAAATTACCAAGAGGCCGCAACTCATCAAGCGTGGGCTGCCCAACTATGGTGTAGTACAACTTAGTTCCAAACATCAATGCAGGATGGTTATGCTAATTTGCATTTTCTTACAGTAGGGCAAGTGAAGAATGTACATGCAATCAATTAACAACAGCTACTGTGTCTCAGCTAATAGGGGCAACCTATTAAATTGACATAATTCATTGTGCATTTGAGCCTTTAATGAGAAGTGGCCCACTGAAGATGCTTTCTCCTATGCCTTTCTCATGTTGCCTCTTTGTTTTGTATTGTGGATTCGCCAAGGAAGCTACCAGCAGTCTCGTCACACTTCTGCCCTTAGTAATCTAAGGTACAAAAGTCTCTTCAAAAACCCAGTCTGGGATTTTTTATCTCCTTCCCACAGTTCTTTAACAGCTAAAAGAAAGTATGATTGGTCTCATGAATTTGTAACCATGGCTCAAAGCCTCTGCGAAGTAGAACCTGCTTTAAAGTGAGATCCTGTAATGAATTTCTGCCCCCAAACCAGGATAACTGAAAAACCCAGATCTTCTTATATGTTAAGCAGTTTCCTATTCATGTATTTTTCAAAACACAGGATATAAACATCCTGTATGTTCTATAGAAATTTCAGCAGGTCCCTACACTCTTTAAAACAATATTCTCAGTTTAACACTAGGAATTACAAACCATCAGCAATACTTCATATTGCAAAGAGAGAACCTGCTTCTAGGACTGAGCATCTGTAAAATTTTTGCATGTAGTACCCTTTCTGACACCAGATATTTAAGATCAAAGACTAGACAAGCATAACTCATGTCCTTTACAAATGCTTTAAAATATAGGTTATATCAAAGATTCCTTTGATTGCTCTCAAATATAGAGTTTTAGACAGATATACCTGTCAAGCAATTAATGTTTTTGCCAAACTTCTGAATTTTTTTCAGGAGGCTAAGGCAGATCATTGGAAATATGCAGTTCAATTGTAAAACTGAAATTGCTTCATGCTACTCTTCTTCGTGCTTAACTCCTCCTTAAGGATATATGTGGCTCTTTCACCACTGATGTTTTGCTATAGATTTCAGTCCAGTATTTTGAGTACCCTATTTTTACCCAAATATGATCATAAATTGCATTTACACTAACACATGATAAACCTTTGAAAAGAGGAAGGATTTGAATGATCAGGGAGATGGGATAGTCAGGGCTGGAAATATTAACTTGCTGTATAAGGAACCTAGTACTTTCCAGAAACAAATTCAGTGTTTCTATATTTTTACTGCTAAGAGGGTGGAAAAGATTTATACTGCATTGCATCAAATGTCCTGGGTAAAATACTAATATAATGAGGAACAATTAATTTGAAATCAATGTACCTTGCTGCAACTACATATAGTTACACTTTTATTAGTGTAGATGATAATCAGAACTCAACCCTTTCAACTTCTGTATTCACCTGAATCTGTTAGAAGCCAGATGGACCATGAAGTTTTCCAATTAAAAGCCAGTGTGACTCTTCCTGGAATGATATTATGCCCCTGACTTCCTGTTTTCCTTAAAACCATATTAAAGTTAATGAAGCTCATTGCTAATGATATAGTCCAAATAACAGTAAATTGAGTAAAATACACATTCATAACTGTATTTTCAGAAAAGTAATTAGGTCAATACCCACAAAATTTATTTGAAGGAACTGTGGGTTACTATTCCACCAAGTGTTTCAGTTTCTACCAACACATTCAGTGATTTTGGTAACATTTTTGGCCTTTCTTAAGGGACGTTATAACAACATCATAAAAACAACAGTAACAACTGAATTATCATTCTGGAGTGATTGAATTAAATCATGGCAGAATTGGAAAAATACTTACGCTCCACAAAATAAGAGCTGGCATCAATCTTCCAGATAATTTGACCACGGTGAGAGCCATTAACGCCACGGTTCTTGTAGTCCAAAAAGTTTTCAGACAAGACCTCATCTATAAAAAAAGAAGACTGTTCTCAGTAAGTGCCTGTTATGACAACATGCACAGCAGAGAGTCAGGCTAAAAATACACCTTAGGCTTGACAGGACATACTAGAGCTACTAGAGAGCTTGGCATCACATGTTTAGAAACCAGATTTATTACTCATTTATACTACTTAGAAGTTCAGCCAAAGTGGCTGAAGCATCAACCCAGGACGGGCTGAGCCATGGCCTCATTGCTCTTAGCTTCAGTGGGATGAAATGGATATCGCATCTGGGCTCTGCAAAGCAAAAGGCCACAGTCCCTCCCTGCAGAGACCAGCCAGCAACCTCTTGGGCTTTTCCTTTTAGTGATAACAATAGTTTTAATTTTAACAGAGATTTGTACCAATGTGCTTTAACCAACTCAGCTTTGCTTGCTTTGGAAGAAGTCCTGGGTGGATGCTGAGACTCAGCTCTGAAGACAATTATGCTAACTATTAGTTGCATTAAAAGTGAGAAAAAATGTTAAACACTCAATCTGACATTAAAATACTTCAGTTGTAAACACTGTGAAGAATTGGCTTTGTTTCAAGAAAAAAACAAAGATAATGCCATACAACAAGGGACACTGTGCCTGAGGACACAGGTATGGTGTGACCAACTGCAGAACAGAAGAGGCAGCCCAACAAAGTTGAGAAACCCAAAGACTGCCACAACAGTTTAATAAAGGAGACTAAATTGAAGTAAACTACACCTTCACTGAAAGAAGAAAGCAGCAAACAGATATCAATATTGTCCCATTGGCTTTCCATAATAATGCTCTCAAAGGAGAAAGGTGAGTGAGTACCAGCACTGGACACTTTGGTGTTACTCTCCTGAGGGATTACAACAGAAATCCCTCTAATGAGGTGATAAATAATTGCAATGGACAATTATAAATAGCAATGCTATCTGCAATAAATTTTCCCTTTGCTGACTTGCTAATTGTCAGGAATTATTTCACCAGCTGTGTTTCATGCTCCATTTTGAAGTACATTTGTGCTGTAATCCTTCAATAGCAAAATTTTCTGGTATGATTTCTGTTCTTGCTTTTTACTTTATAGTTGGTTGTGTCTTCTTTTAAATTCCAAATTTTAATTATCTAAAAAAGCAAGTAACTATACAACTGGTACTCTCAGAGCACTGGTTTACTTAGGAATACTTTTAGTAAAGGACCATCCTGAATACAGATTATCAAGGATCATGCACATGATTCTGTGGAATTAAGATCTTCATATACTGTCGAGAAGACTTAAACCTGTCCCTTTTGATTTGGCAGGGAAACACTTTATACTTGAAGGTGAGCATATACTGAAATATTGCACTGAGCTGGAGCCTGGGAACTCTGCCTGGCTCTCATCCTGATGAGGCAGAGAGAGTATCCCTCAGTTCTGGCATGCTGCACACTGGCTTCATCACTTGTGATGTTTATTTGTCATATTTAGTCTCTGTAAGCTGCTGGAGATGCTCCAAAACCTGCCATGTTATGATGATGCATGGGTAATTACTGTCCTTCAAGATATGTGTAAAAAACCATGCTTGCTTAAGGAGGCTTAATTGAGCTGGACTGGATGGTCTCGCTTAACAAACTGCAGGCATTTTAGGCCAGAGTTTAGTGGCACAGGAGATCCCAGAATCAGCTTTAAAATACTGTGTTCATAGGCAATATCTGTGGGGACCAGCTGGCACTTCCACTGTTGCTGCTTCCTCCAGCTGGCACATACACAGTGTGAGCTCTGCCACATACAACCCCTTTAATTTGACAGATGTTGACAAATGCCCATACCCAAACTAAATCACATCCCTATGGCAAGCTGAGCCAGTGGGGATGACTTCCTCTATTTTGTTGAAAAAGCGTAGGAAGCCTGGAAAATCAGGGTGAGAAAAAGGGCCACTATCTATCTGCATGATGAAGGTAGAAGACCACAGGAACGGAAGGACAAGCAAACCAGTCTATGGTTACAGCTGACAGGTGAGACCACGGGAAATCTGGAACAAGCTGCTCCCACTGAGTAACACCTGCACACTGCCTCCTGCCGTGGAGGCAAGAGACAGGGGCATGTGGGAAGCATCCATAGAAGGCAGGTCCCCAGGGAAGGGATACATACACGGAACTAGTCATGTGTGCACAGTTTTCGGACAGTGGCCACTGATGGAACACAGTAGAAAACCAATTTGTATACAAAATGTATTTATAAATGTCACGATTTAGAAATCCAATATGTAGGTTGTTCTCACAGTCAGTTTTAATCCTGTCTGTCTCTTTTGAAAGAGGTAAGTCCCTAATTCCAAAGAAATAAAAATTATTTTCAGTCTAGTAGAAATTAATTGGGATTTTTAAGCCAGAAAAATTTTATCTCTAGAAGAATACATCCAGGACCAAAAGGGAAGTCTTGCTCTTTCAGTTTTTGAAGGTATGTATTTTTGGAAGGTGAAAGATAAGAAAGAAATATCCTCTGGCAAGTTAAAAACAGCAGTAATTGAAACTCGTCAGGAGGCTGGAATGTATGAATATGCCTGGTCGACCTGTTTTAATTGGCAAGTAGCACTATTCCAGGCATGCTATTCCCTGTACATGCACATTATGTATGTAGCACATTGACAAAGAAAATTGTGCACATAATATACAATGCTGTTTACTGCAGTACATGCATATGTATGTACATGTATTTATCAACATTCATGCCATAGATAAGCAAATAGATGGTATGGTACGCTAAGGGGAAAGAGTATGTGCAAAGGAAAAAAAAATTATTTCCTGTTTCTATTGAGAATCGCCATAACAAAGGAACTGACCTTTAAAACATGTTGCATCTTAATTCCCAAAGGTAAATGGTGAAATTCTTCGTTTCACCTCCACACAAAATGAAGAGCAGAGTTAATGCTGCTCCCTTTCATATATTTCAGGCAGCAGCTAATGCCTTCTGACATTTTTCCAATGAAGCATTGTAATGCATCTCCCTCCCGCTATTTTTGAAATGCAATTAACCTTTAAACTAGCTATCTGCTTCCTCTGCATAGCTTGGATTTGGCCCTGCTTGGCCAAAAAGCAAATATTTTGCAATTGCTCTCGGGTCTGTGACTTCATTTCCTTGGGTAGCAGACAGCTTACTAATGAAGGATTAAAATGGGAGAGTATTTGGGGTGTGCTGCACTTTGACCATCATTAGTTGCTCCTGGAGCTAGAGCTGGGGATGGTGAGGGTGTCTAAGATGGGGAGTTAGCAGACATTGCTCTCTGCCCCCCCTGCCCTTGGGCATGCAGAAGTGTCGGCTGCCTCTTGCTTGAGAGGGGAGGTGGCTGCAGACCTACAAGACTTTGCAGGGACAGGGGCAGCAGCTCCCACAGAGCTCCCACTGGTCCTACAGGAAACAGGGAAGGTGATACATGACCAGGAGCCAGGCAGGCCTGACCCAAAAAGCAGCCAGAGGGACCAAGGCACGCTAGCAGCAAATGACAGCAAGTGCTTTGGGAACCAGCAGAAATCTGATGTACGACTACTCCTCACCAAACCAGATACCGCCAAGCACAGCCTTTTACTGCTAAAAATATTCTGTGCTGTCACTTCCATGCTGAGCATCCCAATATACTTCACAAGCACTAGAGAGAGATAAAGAACCAAGGCCACCAAAGAAAGTTATCTTCAGATGAAAGACAGAATCCAATTGACGAAAAGCATGCTGTTCTTCAGAGAAAATGTTGATAAAGGCCACCCCGCAAAAAGATCTATGAATAATCTAATGGGGTCTTCAAGTGCTGTCAGCAGCCTACACTAAACAGACAGGACCTCGGTAATTGAAAGTTTGTCTGAAATTCCCACAGAGAGGTAATCAGATAGTCAATACACCTTCCTCAGAAGGATTAATGGAGTTTAAATTAGAAATAGCTGAGTGACCCTTTTGGTCTGTTTGGTTTTATTTAGGAGGCAGAAATTAAAAACAAACTCCCCTTTCTCATACAGTATTTTGCTGATGTATATGACTAGCCCATCTTTTCACATTCTCAAAGACTAACAACTACGAAATTTAGAACAACATGTGCTACTTTCAAAGAGACAAATAATTAACTTGAGACAGGAATACAACATCAGATAGGTTCCTGAACTTGATACAGTATTCCAGTCTCTTATGCTTCACTAATTTGATTTAACACTACATACTACAACACTGGCATCCTGTAAACATAATGCAATTATGGCACAAAAATAAAAGCTACACTTCATGTCTTGATCCCTTCTGAAAAGGAAATGCTGTACTTCTGAAATTGCATTAGGATTTCTAGTCTTCATCTAAATAAATCTGCATTAGTTTGAAATTTAAAAGTGTTTTTGGTCAATATGTATGTCTGTATTATGACATATAACAATAGCTAGCAAAAGACTTTTAAAAATAAATTTCTGTACAAAGAGGCTGAGCTCTGGTTGACCTGTTTTGCAACTAGCATGGAAAGCAACAGAAAAGAGATTTTTTAAATCACAGAATCAATTAGGTTGGAAAAGACCTCTGAGATCATCAAGTCCAACCTGTGCTCTGACACCACCTTGACAAGTAGACCATAGCACTGAGTGCCACATCCAGGCTTCCCTTAAACACCTCCAGGGACAGTGACTCCACCAGCTCCCTGGGCAGCCTGTTCCAATATCTAATCACCCTTTCCGTGAGGAAATTTCTCCTAATGTCCAACCTAAACCTCTCCTGGAGCAGCTTGAGACTGTGTTCACTCATCCTATTGAGAGAAGTTGCCTGGGAGAAGAGGATGGGCCCCATCTGGCTACAATCTCCTTTCAGGTAGTTAGAGGAAGTGATAATGTCTTCCCTAAGCCCTCTCCTTGCTAAACATCCCCAGCTCCCTCAGCCACTCTTCACAGGACATGTGCTCCACACCCTTCATAAAGAATCAATAAAATAAAATTATCTTGCAAAATAATAATAGAAGGGGTTATGATGTTTATTCTCTTACCACCCAACCTGTCACTTGAAGAAAAACACAATATGATGACAAAAGCCTCTGCAATTCACCAGTGGAGCTTGTAGTGATTGGTATCAGGTCATGAAAGTCTTTCCTTTTGCAATCCTTTAGTATTGCAAAACCCAGCCCTTGGAAGCTGTTCTTCCAAAGAGCTGTACAATACAAGCAGTCATCATTCTGCAGAAGAGGAACTATCAAAAGAAACACAAGCCAAAGATGCCACATTAAAAAATAATCACAAATAATAGTTAGGAACATTTCCATTGACTTCAGCTGCTATGTATTAAACTCCAGTGTGGATTAAAACTTCACTGTTAAGTCATTTGCCAATTTTTGCTAGAGGCAATTAATATACTGCAATTTACAGTTAGCATCCTTTCTTCTATAACCTCTTAGGGAGAAGACTTCTGGAAAACAAGGGCCTAATCCTTCACTGATGCTGCAAGCTCAATTCTCAATCTAACAGTTTTGCATGTGCTTTTTTCAAGCATATGAATGGTTCCATTTTTATCCCACAAAAATTAGCCCCTTGCCCAGCTAGAGAAAAAAAAATGAGAGGGAGAAATGAACAATGAGTGGAGAAGAGCCCTATGAGAAAGACATGTCAAGAGAAGGACAAAAGGAAAGTAGAAAGGGAGATAAACTGTAATAAAATGGGGAGTGAGTGGGCAAAGTTAGAACAACTCTTGGTCACTGAGGGTAGAAGATGGTGGCCATAAGTAAAACTGCTCCAGGCACATTAGAAACACAGGCATAGCGCATTTCAAACCTGAAGCAGAAAGAATTACGTGTTAAACCCAAACAACACGTCAGTCACTCCCAAAACCAAGGAGTCTCAACTTTTAGTGAAACACTTATCTTTGAACATCTAGCTTACTCTCAGAGCCATTTATCACCCTTTCCCACTCCAGCATTCTCCAAATTACTGCTGGGAGATAACATTCTCATTTTTCATGATGCTAACAACAATTTAAAAAGCAAGTGACTAGCCATTACAGAGACCCTATTAAATCTTGGCAATGGCCTGTGGGTTTTCAGAAGGCTCTGGATGAACTGTGGATCCAGTCCTTCCTCACTTGCACTTGAGCTAACCACACTGAGAGTTTGAGCTTTGTCACTCAAGAGACTTCCCTCTCCTTCCCTGCAATAGTGGAACCTCTAGCTAGAAGCAGAGCTGATTGCAATTGACGCTATTCTTCTACGGTGTCCTTGCAGTGTTAGGGAGCTGTGCTCCAGAACAATGTACCTCTTGTATTTCTCTCCTGTAACCACAAATCTTCTGCTGAAAAGGTAGAAGGAACGAGGAAAGCAAGGAGTGGAGGCTCAGCAGTAAAAGCTTGTGGGGCCTAAAATCCCCACAGCAGATGTTAGGTTGCAGTAGGATGGGCATCTGTGCAGTAATACTGGTGTCATTTGGTTCAGCATACCCTTAAAACTGTGATAGCACCACACAGCTGTCAGTGCTACTTCAGCTGTGCCCATCCCAGCTACAGGCTTCTCCTTTAAAGCTCCCGCACTTCCAGATTTATTCTTTTCCCTGCAGCAAGCGGACCACATTTGGGTCTCAGTACAGCAACAGCTCTAGTTCACTTATGCATTGCACAAGCTTATTCACAAGTAATGACATCCAGTTTGCACACAGAACTGAAGACGGGAGGGAGGAATCCAAACAAGGGTGATCCCAACTTCCTCAGTGCATACTGATGTGTGGTAAGGTACAACATGGAAGAACTTTGTTTGTTTGTTTTTAATATAACAACAAAGTTTTCACTCTCAGTGGAAGCCTCCTCATTGACTACAGTGCAATTTGGAAAATGAGGATCAGGTCAAAGCAGTGCAGTCAAGAAATCTGCAAGAAAATTTTAAAATAAGAGATGCCGCAGGCCCAAGGCAGTATGAAGACAAGATATAAAGGGACATTGGAACATCTGAAATGTGAACAAAGATGACATTTTTCCAGGTTAACAATGTTCATTAAATAGGAGGGGAAATAATTTGCAGAGTTTGAAAAATAGATTTACAGAAATGTTGAAAGACATAACAGCAAACAGTAAATTGGACTGAAGGTTGTGATCTAATAAAGCAGTAGGAAAAAAAATCCAAACACAACTCAGATGTGTATACTGAAGCACCACAGTGCAAAGAACCTCCAGAGAATCTGGATTGATTTTCTCTGAAAAATAGTACTCAGTTATAAACTTATTACATAGTGAAAGATCTCCAGTGAAGAAAAAAAATGCCTTTAGGGCTGGAGAGATCAATGGATGAGAAAGATTACAAAAGCTAAATGTATACACAGTCATTACAGTAGTTATGGAAGGCAGCATGGGAATATTCCAGAGTTAAGAACAGTTCAGTGTAAGTGTTATAAACACTAAGGAATGGGAAGGATTTAGCTCTAAACCAGAAACTAAAAGACAAAAAACATGCTGAACCTTCAAAATCCACATGCTGGCTGGACAACCTCTCCAAAACAAATCTTTCTGCTTTAAGCCTTATCCTGCCAAGAATTTGATGTCCGCTCTGTCCACTCTTTGCGCCATGATTGATTCTATCCAGTCAATGATCTGAACATGCTGCATGGAATATGCTTCTTTTGCAGGACTGAAGCCAAAATCTGGGATTTGGTGCACCAATATCCCCAACTGATTTCTTCTGAAATATTTTAGTAGGTGATCATTACTGACTTCACCGTAAGTCTGGGCTGCACAGCAATATCAGCATCCTTGCACAGCACAGAGAAAGTTTCATCCACGGGCATAACTATCCTAGAAATCAGAGACGGCATGAGGATGCAGTACGCCCTGTCTGCATTATTTCTCTCTCCTGATATTCAGCATGAATAGTTGCAATGGAAAACTTATTTCTACCCATTCACCTAGAAAGATGTTCATAAGAGCTATGATTTCATGGAGAAGTAATACATGAAAATGGGAATCCTTCGGCACACAGTAAACACTCTACCACATATTAAACATATTTAGGGTAAAGAACTGGCAGTCTGCAGGCTTCTTTACGACGAGTTCCCTAAAAAGACCATAAAGCCCACCACTACTACACTAAGCACTCTGCAGAAGCTTTTCGGTGCATTGCTACAGCCAATGTTAACACAAATGACAGCTGAACCTTGGAAGCAATGAAAGGGAAGATGTGTCAGAAGCCGTGTGTGTTGGGAATATTCAGAAACTCTTCCATTTAAGTGTTGACTGTATCCACTTGTAAAGGGGTGAATCAGATGCAAAAGGTAACTGCGCTCATGTCATAGTTGGTGGGTCTGTAAATAGCGTATCCAGGTTTTGTCTGGCTGAAGGCATGCACCAGATACAGAACTAGGAAAGGCAAAAAGTGACTCAGCCTGATAAATCACTCTCACTGGATCAAAGAGCAGCCAGGTGAAGGTGAGCCAGGTTGGAACAAAGAACTTACATTGCTGCACTAATATATCTGCCAAGGCCTGTGATACCTGCTCCTCTGACACTTTTTGTTCCTGAAATAAATTGTGCTGAGCCTAGTGAAAGCTGCCTGGCCACTGGGAACCAGTGTTGATGTTTCACAGATGGTGCAGAATTGGAGGTGTCCAACAAAGCTTAACTTGCTGAGGTGATCACAGCCAGCCATGGTTGCCATCCCCGGCCTGGCAAGAGACCCAACTACAAGATGACCTACTGAGGAAGAGCCCTAAGAACACAAGGAAATTCTCTTCCAAAGGCCATAAAAGGATTGGAGAGATGGGTGACTTCAGGACACAATAAATCCAAATATCAACAACATTTACTCTAAGCAGGCACATTGTGAGGAGTTTTGTTTTACAGATGGCTGTACCTGAAGCAGAGAGGTGGAGCAACCATCCAAACACAGAGAGCGAGCCTAAATCAGAGGTTAGACCTGTAACAACTCCCAGCCTTATATGCACATTGCTGTTTCTAACATTTTACATCTCTGCTGGCAACACTGACATGCTTTCTGCTTGTCTGTATTGGATGTTTGGTAAAATAGCTGCACAAAAAAGTTCTAGTCCAAGTCTGACTGCAGGAAAACTGTACATTTTCCCACTTGCAAAACAGCAACACAGGCCATCTAAGCCTAAAATCAACCCAGAGAGTATTTAAACAAGTGTCTAAATGTCTATTAACCAATAGCTATTAGATTTGTCAGGCTGGGGTGAATTGCCTTTCTGGGGGAGAAATAATACCACAGGATGAAACAGAGGAGGAAAAAGTTTTAAAGCTTAACTTCAGTCACTAATCAGATGAAGACATTTCTACTTACATAAATTTGAGAGGAACTACTCTGGAAAAAGTCAGCTATGGACAGAAAATTGGACCCTCCCAGATTTGTGTACAAAGACATTTTTAATAAATAGCCTTTAATAATGTTTTGCTTTCATGTAAGGAAATGTTGAAAGAAACAAAGCCTACTTTATATGGGTAAGAAAAGTATACTGTTAGCCCTGATGAACACCTAACATCAGTGTGCACAACCACTGGAGCAAATGATTTTTTCAAAAGTCTTCTTAAAACATTTCTCATTAGCTCCTTTACATCAGATATAGAGGTGATGACAGAAGTGAAATCTAGTAGCAGCTAAAATGCCACTACAGTAATTATAGGATAGCTCTTTATCTACAGGCAGCTGCCAGCAGGCCATACTAATTTATCTAAAGGGGCTTCATACTGTGGCAAATAGCAATAGCAAATGAGATGAGAGAAAGAGAAAGCCTTGAGATAAATAACCGCAAATATTCCAGCTGCCTTGCAGTAGCCATTCAATGAAAGTCCTTACTTTAAAAAAATTCCCTTTCTTCATTATTCATAACTTTTTGTTTCATTTTTTCCCAATGAGCCCTTTCTTTACAAATAGCTTTTCTGCAAAGAAAAACTTAAATTCCAGAGACTTTTAAATAGCAACAAGCTTTGTAATGTTCAGATTTCTTAGAGAACTCTTTTTGAGTGTTTACACATGTTTTTGATTGTGGGTCTGTTTCTGAAAAACTGCTGGATGTTCATAATACTGTAGGTTCTCTTGAGGGAAGACAAATGCATGTTTCAGATGAGTTGTTACAGAATGTAGAGGTTCCTCTGCACTGCTTAGAGCTGATGGATATATACAAGGGAAGTTAGAGCAGTTAGAGCATCTCTAGAGTTCAAGCTTAGCAGGAATGAAATATAATTCCTGTTCCTCCAGGCACAGTATGTCCTAAGAAATGCTTGTTTTCCCAATTTACATACTTTTTGTCATCTTTCCACAGTTAATCTAAAAACGTGCTTAAGTAATAACATCTATATTTTAAGAAAGTCAACATTTACTATTCTTCCTTCAGCTAAGGGTCTTTCTATGGCCCTTCATGAAAATCATGTACATGTGCACGGATGTTTTCAGGAAGATTCAGGGTGGATACTATATTTTGCCATGAGACACATGACCACCATTTTTCAAACAGTTTTTTGAGAGACTGACTGACTGCTTAGTCCATTTCCTGAGACCATGAGCAAATATTACGTCTAATAACCAGTGCTAAATCCAGCTCTTACCTGCTTCTGCAAAGACTGCCTTTTTTTTCCAACTGGCCACTCTAAGGAATGTGTAAATGGATCAACAGGGGAGAAGAAAAGATATCTTGTGATAAAAGGAGCTGTGGCTCTTCAAAAGAGGAGCAGGCAGACAGAATTTCCACAACGAGAAGACTCCCTCAACTCCTCTTTCAGGCCACTTTAACTTTCAAATAGCATCCCAAAACGTCCCACAGTATGAAAACATAAGAGATACATGATTATTGCCTTTTTTTTTTCTTTTTTTTTTTAAGCCTTTTAATAATACCATTATTCTGAAATCTGAAGTTTATTGGATATCATCAGATTTTTAGTGATGGCAGTAATGGTGAAAACAGAGTAAGTTTTATGCATTTCAAAACCAACACTCATACAAAATTATTTGGAGATATTTCCTAGAGTACTACAATGGCAAGTATTAAAGTCCTACAGTGTAAAACTGCTGTAGTTCTGCTCCTGCGTAGTGCCTTCCTGAGATACTCCAACAAGACAAATAACAAATACCAACTCCAATGCTCCCAACACCAAGGCTTAAAGAACACACTGCCTCATATCCTAAGGATGTAAATAATTTCTCACTACTCATGACTCTCCACACTACTACACAGTGCTATATTCAAAACTTCCAGCTCCAAATTCACCAACCCAAACAATTGCAGAAAGGACTGGGCTGTATCCACAACCTGGATCGAGCCAAACACTAGAATGACCAGCAGCATTGCAATAGTTAACAGAGTTGCCAGACAAGTGATAATAATAGGCTTCAACACTAATCCCCTTCTGAGCAGACTGGGAAAAGCTTATAATAGTTTCTTTGGTTCTCTTGTGCAAGTCTGGCTGCTAATTCAAAACATAGTTATAGACCAGTTTACATTGTGAAGGTCATACTCACAAGGCCAGGAACATTCCTTCTCTTAACAGGAGCGCAGGCTCACAAAATCTGTGCAAATGCAGACACAAATCTAAGGCATTAGGGAGGTCTGGATCTCCAACCCTACTAGTCAAAAACAGAAGGCATCTGTGCTTTATTTCAGGTCAGAAAGGTACTTTGTACTGACCCTTCTAACTGTTTCTATCCCACCATGAGACTGCTGTTATACAGCCACATGAACTCGATCCTGTTCTGCTGAAACTAAAATGAAAGATGCACTACAGCAGCTCAAGGACATTCAGTTTGCCAGACTGAAACTAAGTCAAGCCCCCAAAGGGCTTCATCAGATGTTTGCTTCCACAGACTCATTCCAACTGGTTCACCCTACTTGGTAAATGTGGAGACAGACACAGTGCCAGTTGCCTTCGTAGGTACTTAGTGTTTTTCATGTCAAACAAATTCTAAAACCCAAGTGATCTTCACAGTCTTCCATGTTTTTCAAACAGAACTAAAACTAAAGCTCATATTACATGAGTTTTGCAGGGGGCAGGAGTGGGAAGAAGGGAAGGGAAGAGAAAAAAGGGAATGAGGGATGATGCTGTCTGCTATTTCCTCAGTAATTTAGAGTGAGAACCTGAGAGAGTGGGGAGACAAAACACCTTCAAAGACATCAAGGATCAGCTATTGGTTTCTTGAGGACTGGACACACTACTCACCTTTTAGTCGGCAGTGGAGTTCCTTGGAATGAGCCATTGACTACTGTCATAAAGAACAGGTATTTACCCAGCAGGGGCAAGGATACACTTCAAATTTTGCACCTATAGTTTTCTGGGGTGTCTGGAGCAATGTATCCTGTTTGATATGGTAAATTAAGCAGGAGTATCAGGGTGTATTTTTATTTTGCCCACTTAAATTTCAACATATTCGTGTTGCCTATTAAAAAAAAAAATTAGATTGTGTCTTTACAGCCCTGGATGCAATGCCTGAGCTGTGAAATCCAGCTGAACAAGTTCAGTTAATGTGAAACGGCCCTACGCACTTTCTCTTGATTTCAGGCCACCAGAAGGAATACTGTGCCTCTATCCACTGAGGCAAGAGTTCATGAGTTGCGCACTACTTCAAGATAGGCATACAGTATTTCTTAGCGCCCAGTGCTGGGGGCTGCTGTGTCTTCTCATCTATTCCAGCAAAACACTTCACTCCAAACTTAACCGTAAACAAAAGTAATTTTCTGTTAAGGCCAACAAACCAGGCTGATTTCACAGCATCTATTATAAATACAGTCTCTCTTTTTTTCCTAAAAGATTTACATTTCAGAAGCCTAATTTTCTTTTCAAAGAAGGACATTTTATGAGGTTACTCACAGGAACAAGTACTGCAGCTTGGCTTATTGTAACCTCCACTCCTTTCCCTCCATGTCCTCAATAGCCACCTTTGTGTATCCCTTTTTACAGCCTCTTCAAAATTCTGAACTTATTTTCCAATGCTTAACACCTTGCCACCATGGTTCTTCTACATGCTCATACCTAATATCTAGTACTTTCTTGTTGCCCTAATTTTTCAGCCATCTCTTTGTCTCTCAGTTTCATAGTTCTGAGGTTGTTTCTCACACACGGGTGTTATAAATAGAAGCAATGTTTTCCTTAGCTTAAGAAATTTACATTCTTTGTATTAGAGATATGAACAGATAATAGTTATCTTAACCAATGGAATGGGGAGAGGCATCAACCTTCTCCCCCAGTCCCTGGCCTTTGTAGAAATACTATATTAAGTAGAGACAGATTTTTTAATAAACAGTTCATGCCTTCTCACCAAAGTGAGTGTGTGTGTGTGTGTGTGCGGAACAACGACACTTTCTCACATATCCCCTATGTCATCAACATCTATGTTCCCAATATCGTCAGTATGTGAAGCCAAGCCATTTGGTTCTATCCACTAAACCACTGAAGTAATACTGTGGCTCCCTATGATGTCCCCTATGCCTACTCCAAAAGCTCATCTCACAACATCATGTGCTTTGTCTGGTTTTGGTTCTCTGTCTAGGCAAGATGAAACGGTCCTATTAGAACTAAAATATCTGCTTAGTGCTAGGCAAACCTTCCAAACAGACAAGCAAAGCAATTTACCAACATTTCCCTTTGTGGGGGCACCAATTCTTTACAAAGTCACTGGTTTTCAAGAACTTTACTTTTTATTTTTAACTTTACTTTTTAAGACCCCTAATACACAGAGAAATGTGTCTGAAACTGATCTACCATTTTCAAAATTTACCAGAGAGCAGAGTTAATATAAACTCCAGTCTCAGCAGCATGACTATTTCCATAGGAACCAAACCAGGTTTAGAAAAGCTAATTTTATACTGAAGTGAAACTATCAGGTAAGAACAGATTGAAATAATTTCTTATTACTCTTGTGTGGGGCTGAATTTACTAGATGGAGTTGCCAAAAATATGCTAATGTACATGGCTCGATATAGCTCCCAGTACTCAATAAAAGAAAAAAACCCAAAACTTTCTGGGGCAATTCCAGACTGTCTCAGTCTATAATTATTGTTCATATCAAAATATTCTGTGTCTATGGAGAAGAAGGCATTCTCACAAGGTTTTTAAATGCTTCATATTCTTGACTTGTAAAACCTCTCATCTGTCAAAGATCACTCAAGGACTCTCAAGAGGAAACCCTGAAAATATTATACTGTCTTGATACAGGAGGTATTTTCCCAACATCCAACATTTCCCAACATTCAGAAAGGAGCAGAAAAAAATTCTTGTTATATATAAACCCACTTAAAGACTACATTTAAGGGAGATGTATCAGCTCACTACTATCATTAACCCACATTACCCTAATGCCTACAACTATGAAAAGCAGCAAGGAACCCAAAAAGGGAAGGGGTAACAAGGACTTACCTATGAGATACATGCCAATCCAGTCCCCTGCATCCACTTCCTCTTTTATATCCCAGTATATCACTAGGTCCTGTGAATGCCCAATGGAGTAGTAGGAGCTGCTGACCATCAGGGTGGACCGGCTGTCTGAAGTGACGAGGTCTGTGTCACTGGTAGACCTAGGAATGGTGACTGTCTCATGGGAATTGTTCCTGATGTCCATGTTATGGAACTGGTCAGGGTTATAGCTGTATCTGAGAGGCTCTTTGCACCGGCGCCGATTTTGTGAGTTCCTAGATGGAGATGCCATGGCTGCCAGGCCCAGGAACCTGTTTTGGTACAGATTCTGCAAAGAAAAAAATGAAAGGACAGTATTTACAGTGTTATTAATTTTTCAGTGATATCAGAGCTCAGGAAAAGTAGTAAGTTACAGCAAGAAAGTAGCCCATCTTTTTCCATTTTTCATTGGAAAAAAGAGACACAAAAAGAGGCAGCAAGAACAGTGCTAACTCAACTCCTACTCTGCAACTCTTACCATTAAGGCAAGTATAAGAGCAAGCCTTGCACCACCAAGCTCAGTCATAACTGAGCTTGGCAGTGTAAGGAAATTAATAGGAGCTGGCTTCCTCCATGTTAATGCATATGTCCAGGTACAAACACCACGACTACTGAACTGCCAGAAAGCCACCCTCTTTTGAGGTCATGAGACAGTCTTCTCACTTTTGACACCTAGAGTTAAGTGTTAGCCCCAGTAATTCTTGCTACATTTGCAGACAAATCCTTCTTAAGGCACAGTCCCTCCAAAGACCTTATTTCATCTGGAGAGACCAGTTAGCAGTGAATAAGAGCTGTTCCTCCCTGCTTTCTACCTGAAGAGTGAGAACCATGAAAAACAGAGTTAACCCTGCTACAAAAATAGAGATGTCTTCACAGAAGTATAAATACAAAGTAAGTATTGCAATGTCCCTCTGTACAGATGATAGCTGCCAATGCTACAGCTCTGATCTGTTTTTTGCAGCAGATTCTGAGATACTAAGCATTCTCTGCTCAAATAGGAATTTATGAATGCACCAGACAATTAATGACAGTTGAGAAGGCTACTGTAGAGTAGTCACCATCCTGGCAGTTGAAAAATATTTTAATTTCAACCTACCCTTCCTCAAGGCAAGTTGAGTGACTTGTACAAAATGTGTCTTGGTGCACGACTTAAGAGCTTTTGTGAGACGGCAGATGGAGAATGCTTAAGTTATGACTGGGTTAAATTCTGATGTGAAGACATTCTCCAATACTGATCAAAATATTAGTTATTCTTGACTTCTGTACTGCTTGTTTTTCCATTTTCTGTCACAGCTTTTCCTCTTCTCTCCCTGCAGCTCTGCTATTTCAATCACTCAGCTTTTCATTATTCATTAGCCTTCCATTATCCATCTGTTGCCAACCGTGCTGTCGAGTCTGTTAGATACAAAACCAGACAGCTTTCTAGTATGCAATGAAATGCTTTTCACATGACCAGAAGTCAAATCATCCTTTTGAACTCCAACAAATTAAGTGGCAGAAAATCATAGCTCCTTAGTCCAGCCAAGTAGTTATTTAATGCTGGCTTTATTAAGGCTATGGTTGCACAGAAGAGTAAGTCCTGAAAAAACCCCAATATTTTCTTTATTAATAATGTTTTGGGCAAAATAATTAAGCAGCCTATTTATTGTATCTTAGGATTCTGTCGTAGAGAAACTGTACAGAGAGCAAAAAATTCAGCTGGCGTGTTTGCACCCCTAGAATATGCTGTCACTTTGCAAAAACTGCCTGACAATGTTTCTAATCTGCTGACCCAAATCCTCACTTAATGCATTAAACAGGGTTTATAAGCAAAAACAGCTCTGGTGGGAATGCCACACATTATAGGAAGTGATGCAAGACGGAAGCTAATGATGCAAAAGGTATCCTTTCCTCGGGAAGGGAAGGGAAGGGAAGGGAAGGACATTGTGTTGCACTTGCTGTACATCTCATCCTGTCTTTTTTTGCCGCTTCTTTTCTCATATTTATTCATTGTTTGGAAAGAGTTCACTTCACAGTATAAAGACCAAAATACCATGTAAACAGAAAATGCATCTCTTTTTATCAAGAAACATGATGTGAACATTTTCCAATCTGGGATGCACAAGCAGGCACACAAACTATCACTCTCTAGTCAGTAAATTAAAATTGTTGGTAGTTTCTGTCACTTAGCAAAGAAGGTACTCGCTGCCACAACAGTATCTGACATAACTAAAACTGGTTTTATAATTGTGAGATATCAATATAACGAACTTAAATTCACTCTTCTGCATTAGTCTGTATCATTAAGATGGGTTCCTTTGCTCACTATGCTACCCAAAAGCTACTTCAGTTCAAAGGCAGACACTTTATTTCTGGCAACAAATTACTCCAGGGAGTAGTGGTTCTGCAGATACTTTCATTTTTGAATGTTAATGGGTGTAGAATATTAATTAACTGCCTTAAACCTTAAAATTAAACTAGACTTAAACATATTTTTTTCAGCTTCAGCATGATTTTAAGAAGTTGTAATAAAAATAGTATATATATCACTCTGTTTGAATTCTGTAAGTTCCTGTTTTCCTGTATGTTGATGCCAATGGAACAGATGACATAATTTTAAAGCAACCCGGAAGGCCAAATTCTCCATAAATCCAAATCTCTTGTGTTTCCAGAAAATCCTCAAACTGAAAAAAAAAACCCAAATGAATGAAATAATCACACATAATTATCTGGATTAAATACTGGCATAAAAATACAAACACAGCTGTATAAGTAAGTAGAAAAAAGATTAGGTAAAATAGTTATTCCATATTTTATTACCAGCTTTTCATGTTTTCTATATAACTATCTAAAACCCCCAAGCCCTGCTGATAGAGTCCCAGCCATAGTGAGACAGCTTAAAAAACTGCATTGTGAAAGCAATCTGATCCATCATGGATATATAATATATTTTAAAAATTATGTCTTTTTTAGGGGTGTGAGATTAGTATTTACTCAATCCTCTAGCAGAAGTGTGTACACTACACACACTACATTGAACACTCATTTCTAATATAGAGTGTAAATTATAAAGTGATAACAAAGAAAGGCCAAATGTTGGCTGTCAACAAATACCTCCTCATTCCTGCCTCAAAACAGTCATTCTACAGCTGCTTCTAGTCAGTCCTTGCAGGGGAGTTTCCACCCAGAGACACTCTGCACAAAATGACCCCCAGGCTTCATTTTCCCACTCACTCCCCTCACCACTGATTTTCAAAGAGCTTTGGAAAGCTTTGTCTCTAAAGATCTATCAGCTAAATGAAAGTCCAACCCAAAATCAGATATTTGGAGGATTATCTGTGAGCAGCAAGTAGTTAGCCTCTTATTTATCTCACTTAGTCCATCTAATGCAAACAAACACCTGAAAAATCAATTGAAGATTTTTTTCCTCCTCCTATATAAATCCAGCTGCAATACTAACAGGGAAAGTAGGAAAGTAGGAAGGAGCAGCCTAAAGGAAATGACAGATGAGATCTGACTGTAAAGAAAACTGCCTTTAAAAATATAAACATAGAAAACCTGTAATCAGTAAATACCAAGAAAAAACATTCAGAGTTTCTTCCCACATTCTCTCCCTTTCTCACTCACACCTCTCTCCTTTCCCAGTTGCTGTTTGGCATTCAGAAAGCAAAGAGCTGTTGTCACCGATGCCTTTTCCTTCACCACCTGAAAAAAATGTATTATCAATGATACTTGTCTCCCTCTTTGAGACAAGAAGAATCCTCTGGTGAGAGGCTTCACACCATTATTACTAGCTGAGTTTCTCCACAGGATTTAGAGCTGCTATGGAAGCATCCCTTGGAAGTCTGAAGGGTTTAATGTTAGGGTTTTGTTTGGGTTGTTGTTTTGTTTTGTTTTATCTGGGGTTTTTGTTTGTTTGTTTGTTTTACATCTGCAAGGATCCACCTCCGTTCAGACAATTAAGAGCTGTCTTCCAGAAACTTGGACTGATACCATTTACCTCTGATTGCTAGAAGATGGATTTATGCAGATCAGGATGGTGGTATGACGGACTTTCACTCATACCAAATAAAGTATATGATTGAAACACAACCCATCACTGGAGCCCAGGCAGATGAAGAAATTTAAGAGAACAAGATATCAATATTAGCCACCATGACGGGCTCAAAGTAGTCACTCAGATGTCTGCAACCCAAATTTTAAGGGCAAGTACTGAGAAAGACAATGACATAGCTTTCTGTGATGGGAAGCTTGGGACACAGCACATTTATCCACCTGAAAATTTAATATGCCAGTAGTCAAGTCTCATATCATAGACAAATCAGATGTGGAGTCAGTCTCTTGGTTGCTCCACCAGAAATTAAGGCTCTCCTGATAAGCTTTTAGCTGTCATTTGTAAGGCTTATGTGTTTTTTTTAAGACAAGAAGGAGCTAAGATTTATTTAAGAGTAAAAAATAAGGGCAGTCGGGTGAAAGTGATAAATTACCTCAGCAGAATACCTCGGACCAGCTTTCAAGAAGATAAGAGCATGTGTGTCAACAAGGATATTGTACTAACATAACAGTAAGTAAGGTGGTAACAGCCTGTATGAAAGATTTGGTCAGCTGGATGAGGGAAAACTTGGAAAGATATAGAAAACCTAGTCATAGCCCAGGCATGAATACCCAGAGCAAAATCCTGAGGCTGGGCCAGAAAGACAAGTACGAAAACAACAGTACCTACAGACATCAAACTATGATGTGATGGGAATCTGCAAGCCAGAACTTTGAGGAAGACTTTTAACTTGAAGGTGAGGTTGCTGAGAGGGCTTTCAGCATGTAAAGCTGTTCTATTAGAGCTTAAGTTAGAATTGGGTAAATTGTGAAGGACGGGAAACTCACCTCTGTTGCACAGAAGAGCAGAAGAACTGGGTGAAAGCAAAAGTATATTAGAACGAGTCTTGCTGCTGCTCCTTACAGCCAGGACTTTCTCCTCCAGCCTTGCTCTCAACTCAGCAATGTGAAGTCTTTCCTCAGAGCAAACTCTTTCACTTTCCATAGCCCTGAATACTTATTACAGGATCTACTTCTTGCTCTTCCGAGGAACCTTCTCATCTTCACCTCCACTGCAGGCCTGCTGTGGAGGCATCTCTTCCCTATCTGCTCTCTCCACCCATAGCCCTGAGGGCCCCTGGTCTGCCACCACTCAGCTGCTTTCAGCAAAACTACAGTATCCCTCCATCAAACTCTGAGGCAGGAAAAGGCAAATGAAATATTCTGATTGCTTCCTTTCTGCCTGGGGACAGTCCTCAACACAGCACATGGTACCTGCACAGCAAATTTAAACATGACAACATTTGCATTTTCCATCACT
Source organism: Donacobius atricapilla (assembly GCA_013397315.1). Classification (NCBI taxonomy): domain Eukaryota; kingdom Metazoa; phylum Chordata; class Aves; order Passeriformes; family Mimidae; genus Donacobius; species Donacobius atricapilla. The sequence goes on from WBMY01009113.1 coordinate 265,009, forward strand.
GTGGGCACAGTACAGTTGACTATACAAAATGCAAGGCAAAACAGAGGTAAAAAAAAAAAAAAACACAGTTCAAAAGTAAGCTGTATCCAAGGCTACAGCTTCAGCTATCAAAACCACCTCTCATCAACCCACTGCCACCTATCTCAATTATTTATTTATCAACCTGTGAGAAAAAATCCCTTTGGACATTTGAATTTTGGAAGAATTACCTAATGCTTAGAAAAAAATAGATTTTTAAAGCATAGCTTATACTACAGCCAAATTCAGGGCTTAGAGTGAAAAATGCTATGCAAAGTCTTATCCATACTGTCAAGTATCTGACATGCTGTAAACATAAAATCCAACACGAAAGTCATGAAACTAGGGACTAGAGAACGCAATGAAGCCAAAGGATTTGGAGAACACAGAGAACTTTGTACCATTGGTCCAGTTGTTTTAGAGGCATAGGAATGGCTTCTTAGCGCTCCAAAGGAATCGTTTAATACCCCAAGGGAGTTGCAGGCTTACATGATCTACTGACACCCTTTTCCTCGCAAGGTATTACAGAGCAAGCACATAGTTGAAACTGCTGCTCTTAGGAAAGCTGAAAACATTTCAGAGGAGTGCATGCCATAGAAACACTAGAGAACTTTAAGAGCAATTGCCTCAATATTGCACATTTATGGCACAATACAAGTATGTGTGTATATATATATATATGCCTATAATGACCACTAATCAGACATCAAAGATATTATACATCAGCAGCAGGGCAAATGGATGTTGTTAGGCAGTTCATTTTTCCATTTTCTGACCTTTGTGCATTTCCACTCCAGCTGTAGTGCTATGTTAATGTACCCTCTTACATTTAACTTTGCTTCAGTGATGTGCAAATCAGTGCCCAAATTAGAATAAAAATGGAAGAGCTGGCCTGAAGGTCAGCTCAGTAAGGTTTGGTGCTGGCGGGTGGGATTGATTCCTGATGCCGGCCTATTAGTCATAAGGCAGAAAAAAGTGGCAGCACAGTAACGAGGGTACTCTTACCATCTACAGATCAAAAGCACAATTAAGAGCAGTCCATATTTTCCGAGAGCATTTAAACAATCTCCTGAGGACAAGAAGATAGAATCTGAAATATGGGGCAGTGATTGGAGGGAAATTCTTCAGGTTCAGAAAAAGGAATAAAAGTAATAATGCTTTTTTTTCTTCTCTTTGTGAAAGTACTACAAAAGATTAGTGTCTAATGAACCCAAGGGAGTGCTAAAAGACATACATATCACATTAAGATTTGTACTCCTGTAAGTATATAAACCAAATAATTTTCTGAAAAACAAAACAAAAAAGACATTTTACCAGTTTTACATGAGCTGACCCCAAATTTCACTTTATGTCTAACTAAGAGCAATTAACAATCCTATGTCAAACACATTGGCACTGATTCAATGATAATCCACTCACAGTTCACTACATAAAGCTAGGAAGTTTCTGCAGTGGAATGAAACTAAGTACAAAATTAATTTCTTATTTTCTATTAAATTGGTAGCAGCAAAAACAGCCTCAGCAGTTTAGCACAGCAGGGGATGAGAAACAGCCATCAGACTTACCCATTACAGAAAAAAGATCTGAAAACACTGCCAACATCTTTAAAGGACATATTCAAGTACACAAGAATAGGTAAATATGCAATATGGCCTGAATATAAAATCTCAAAAAGATAATTGTAAGGAAATTAGAAAAGGGTCAACATGATAATATCTTCAATCAAGATAACATTACACAGCTTCACTCTGCTCTTTCCACACTACGAATTGAAGGAAATAAGCTTAGGATCTGCTCATATGCTACAGTCAAATACTCCAAAGTCCACAATGCTCACCTTCGTTCATGCTTTATGATGCACATAATAGGAAATCTATATCTTTTACTTGGTTGGTTTTAAACACCAGAAGCAGGCAGAGAAGTCTGCAGTAGCACCAGACAGAGGAAGGACAGTGACTACCTCTCAACAGGTGCAAGATGAAGCATTTGTACATAGCACAACACGCCCCATCATACCAAGCATCCTTGTGTCCACAAAGGCCACTATGCCAGATTCACAGATACACAAGTCCTTGTGACTGTGGTGCCAAAGACTAAAAACCTCCATTCTTCATCATTTCAAACCCAAGGACAATATTTATGGACAACAATCACAGAAGGAAGAAGTGTAGCAAGCACTAGTTATGTTTAAACTAGGAATGTTTAATCCACCTCAAAAAGTGAAGAAGCATCACTCTAAGAAGCCTGTGTGTCCCACACTGGTCTGTTTAAGAATTATTTGCACATTTCTGAGGTCCACTGCAAAGCGGGACTCTGCTGGCCTCCCAAGAACGGCACTTAATCCAAGCAGCTTTCAGGAAAAAGAAGGTTAAGAACAACAGTGCTCTTCCCTGGTACAGGCTATAAACACTGCTGCTCTTCTGTGAGGTGATCCACTGATACTCCTACTGAGAAGCGCTGACCCTGCTGGATGTCCTGTTTCAGATTCTGCACAGCACATAATAACAGACATTTCTTACCTGATGGATTTTTATAACCAGTGGCTTTGGTTCAAGTACTTTGTCCATGAAAAAGATCAGTGTGTACAGAGGTCCAGATTCATTCAGCTGAAGTTCTGAGTACTTGAGCCACCGAATTTAGGAATGCAAGACTCCCTGAGTACTCAGAGGGAAGGGACAGGCTCGTCATGAAAATGACTGAGACCCAGGCAAGGCTTTCCCAGGCAGAATTCAGCTCCACCTCTCTTTTTTCCCTTTTAAGGAGTCAGTGACTGTTGGGATCCTAGGTCAGACGTGTTAGGTTAGGTAGGAAGGAGTGAGACCTCTCAAGCTGAAAAATTTTGATCATATAAAGGTAAGTGGGCAAAGCACTCCTAAGGGCATCAGAAAATGTGTATTTCAAGAACATTATTGGATGTAAAATAGAATCATAAGGGAAATTAAAAAATCATACTGAACTACTACCTTATTACCTAAGAATAATCTGATTTTCTAGACAACTATAAAATTGCAAATTAGAGGATACATCCAGAGAAAGAGCATAGAAAACAAAATACTTAGTATAGTATATGCACTCTATGTACAGCTCTTTAAAAAAATGTAATACCAGTAAACATAGCTGAGGTTTACAGGAAGCGCTGTGAAGACATTCTGCACAATTTAAGAAACTATCAATAAAATTATGTAGAATAAATATGAGTTGCAGAAAGATATCCAGTAATGTACACTGTTTCTCAGAACTGTCAGGTATAGGAATTTCTCAGTCATTGCTCAGAAGCAGGCTGAGATTTCCCATATCTCTTCCCCAAAGTTCAGTGACTAGAGGAGTCTTTTTTTGTGGAAAGCACTCTTAATTTCTTATGCTGCATAAGAGTAGTAAAAATCCTACCATTCTCTACCATGAAGAATGCATTACACCTTCCACTAAGACAACTGTTTCGCTAAAAAACAAACCTTGTGTAATGTCTGTAGTGTATATTGCTACCAGACACAAGAAGAAAAGACTTGTCTAATGTATTACAGAGGTGTCAGATATAGCTTATTATGCATAAAATATAAACACAAAAAAAGAGGCAACAGAAAGCAACTAAGCATAGATATCAAAAGAGAAGTTTTTAATGTTAACCTCCTTTCATACACAAGTATAAATCTTTGCAAATGAAAGGTTCATGTGTGTATGTATCAAAGGATCTATGCCTGCAGATCTATGAATGCAGCATTCCCACCGCCCACGCTTCTCTTTTTGCCTAGACACTCCTGTGCAGCACAAGTGGATCAATACACACCACAAGACATTTATCACCATGACCTGTAAAAGTTCTCTTGACTCTGTGAGTGCCATCCCCTGAAAGAGCTGTGCGCACTTTCCCTCCTACCTCCCTCTATTCCAAGCTGTTGGCAACGACCCTGTTCCTCTGTGCCATGTCTCTCACATCACAGCCCATGCCATAGCCACATTCCAGGTGACAACGCACCTTCTTCTCCTTCCCATCCCTTCTTATTCTCAAGGCCTATCTCCCCTTTCTCACTTGTTAATACCACTGTCCCCACACCTGTAGGTAGGAAGGGACAGGACACACAGCATCACTTGCTGTACCACCTGTAAGACAGGCACTGGATTAACTCGTGGGGACAATAAACATACATAACCCAGGAGGGCTGGAAGGAGGCTCTTTTTACTCATGGTTCTTTGCAGCTGCACATGGTGGCTGACCCCCACACCACAGCAAAGAGAACATTAAAAATGTCCTATTTCATTCACTGCTGCTAGACTCTGTCAAGCTTCTTACCTACATCTACATTTCTTTAAGTGTTCTGAAGTGTCAGTCTCTTAGCCTCCTCAGGCAGTGAGGCAGGTAGATACCATTAGCAGTCTGTTGAGTATTAATGCCTGTATCAACCACTCCTTTGATCTACGAACAACAACAAACCATTGCAATAAAGCAGTCTTTCAACCAGAGCCAGCTTCAGAGCATGCCCTCAGTTCCATCATCATCCTTTCAATGAGGCCTGAAATATTCCCTGACATTTTAAAATTAATTGGCTACACAGCTCCTGTTATTACCATATTACCTCCAGACAAATACAGAAATGCCATCCAGTTGAGCGTGCTTGATCCTGCTTATGATATAGTTGAAGGCAAAACCCCTTGATTTCAGTGGGGAAAAAAGTGATTTTGTAAGTCAAAGGAAACCCTGTATAGCTGTCAACAGCTGCAGTTAACAAGGACTAATGCAGACCTGGAAAATAAAGACTTCATATTTTAACTAAAACATTTCAAATGTTTTTATCCATGGACAACCTATTCTGTTGAAAACACATCACAAAACATGTAGAGCAGCAGGTTGCATTTTGGGATACAGATCACAGCAACTACTCTTAGAATGAGATCTCAAAACCTAAAAACAAACATGATTTGTTGGGTTAGGACTGATTTAAGATATAATTAGTTTTAGACCATGATATCTGAATGTGTTTTTTTCCTGTGTGATTGTAAGAATAGAAACTGACACATTTTTCATTTTTTCTAATGAAAACTGGAATATGAGACACTGAAGCATAGTCATCATTACTGCTCATTTTCTGTCAGTCACTGGATGTCAGTGAAAATGACAGAATGAAAACTTCTTGCAAATACTAGGAGTTTGAATTCCACGTTTAAGTATGCTTATTCTTAACAGATTGCCTTCTCATGTACGTACGCCTCTGGGGAGACTGACACAACAAAACACCTGAAGTTGGCTGTTTTTAAAGAAACATCTATTATGACCAACATATTGAGGATCAAGGGTTCCTAATTAGCACTGAAGAATGGTAAAGAAAAACTGGCTTATGCTAAAAAATGGCACAGATTCAATATTTTATTCTTGAAAATAATTCTGATACAAATGAAAACTTAATACTAGTGATTTTGAACCCACAAGGCATAATTTAAAGGGTGAGATGTCTCTGTTCCTGGACAGGTTAAACCAAGATAAGTATTTTCAAACCAGACTGCTATTTACTCTTTCATCTTTAATAAAGGTGTTTATGTTTTGTTTGTATAAATCATAACAAGCTGCTATTATAATTGCATTCATAAGAAAGCACAAAAACTGGGAAAACTATGCCTAGAGAGAAGTGGTAGTTCTGGTATTACAATCTCTAGTTGACCAACAAGATTCAGATTTAAAAAAAAAAAGAACATACGGTGGCTTTATTTAGGGCCTAAAAAACTCCTATATGAGAGAACAGTTGAGGGACTGTTGATTTCATCTAAATCACTGTAAGACAAATCTGAGCCACATATTTAAGGTGTCCTGGGGAAATGCTAGCCAAGGCTAGATGAAATGCAGCCTGGTAGTTTCCCCCTGGAAAACAATTACAGGCATAAAGCAGATTTTCAAAGGAGAACCACCCATAACAACTGGAACAGTCTAGTTCAAGCAGATGAAGAAGAGCAAACTGGTCTAGGTTCCACCAACCAAATACAAACACAGAAGAGAGACAAGCCCACTGACTATGATCTCCAAAAAATCCCGGAGTTGCACATAGAGATGGGAAAGCCCTGTGGTGACTGGTGTATGATTTTTGAATTCCACCCATACTGAATTGACTGCCTGTACACCTCTAACACAATAATTAAATATTACTATGGGGTATCACACAATATGTAGAACCCTGTACATCTGCGTACATTACTGCACAAGGTTTTAGTTTACTTTTCTCCTCTTTTATTCCAGTTCAAAAGGGTTTTTAGTCCTGTGTTCAAAAGGTCTTGTGAGAGTTTTAAAAGACGAAGAACATCTGCAAAGGTGATGAGAAGAAGATTATTTCACTTGTTCACAGACAAAAGCATGAGAATGGTTCTGAATGAAGGTTCAAACAATAGTTTCATTTAATTTTAAAGAAGACCATTAGTTAGATTTCACACTTTTTTGCTGCCATTGAATCCTCACAGAAGAAAAGTAATTACATTTTTTAATACTGCACTTAAAATAAGGCCCAAAGGAGAAATATTTTTTACCTATTTTTCTGGTAACAAATTCTCTGTCAAGGAAGTGTCCTAAATTCATCAAGGATTAGGTTTTAGGGCATTGCAATGAAAGTCTATGGTTTCATTAATTAGTATTTATAGAAGTCTGCACAAGTAAGCAAGTTGGAAAACTGTTCAGTTCTGCAGGCCTTAAACCTGAGCTCTGGAAGAAAGACTGAGACACATACATTGCCCGGCAACAAGGCTGTGGCCATGCGAGCAGCCATGGCCTGCATGGGTGTCTTGGCATGGGACCCAGTTCTGTTCTCCTAAGAATAACAAGAACTTCCTGCTGTCCAATTTTGTGCTCAGATCAATGAAATATGCTTTGGTTTAGAGATGCTACTTTAAATTGATGATATTACTTGCTAGATGAAATGCTATTCAACTTAACTCTAGGCAGTAAAACTAGAATGTCAGTGACCTTAAAACTTAACTTGTGAACAGGCATTTCCATTAGGGGTGCCAAAGCAGTGCAGGAATTGATTTCTGTGTATACATTGGGTTTGTGTGACCAAGTTTTACTAGCGGGGGACTACAGGGGCCACTTTTGTGAGCAGTCGTCCAGTGGAGACAGTGCCAGCTGGCTCTAAGAGGGGTCCACCTTGGCCAAGGCTAAGGCCAAGGCCAAGCCCATCAACAATGGTGTTAGCACCTCTGGGACAACATTGTTAAGACAGGTAAAAAGTTTCAGCACAAGACAAGACAATGCAAGGTGTGAAAAAAAGTGTGTCAAACAATGATGCAAACCCCAAGACCACTGAAGGAGGGGAAGGAAGTGCTTCAAGCATCAGAGCAGAGATTCCCTTCAAGCCTGGGATGCAGACCATGGTGAGGCAGCTGTGTCCCAGAAACCCTTGGAGGTCCACAGTGAAGAAGAGATCCAGCGGCAGCCAAAGGAGGACCCCAAGCCAAAGCAGATGGATGCCCAAGGGAGGCTGTGACCCCATGGAAAGGCCACATTGGAGCACTGGAGCAGGCTCCTGGCAGGAACTGAAGATCCATGGAGAGAAGAGCCCACCACTGCAGCAAGTTTGCTGGCAGGACCTGTGACCCTGAAGGGAACCCACACTGGAGCAGATTGTGAACTGTGGGAAGAACTCACATTGGAGAAGTTTGGAGAACTGTCTCCTGTGTGAGGGACCCCACAGGAGAACCCCTTGCTGGAGCAAGGTAAGGAGTCCTCCCCCTGGGGAGGAAGGAGTAGCAGATAAAACATGTGAAGAACTGGCCACAACCCCAGGGGGAGAAGGTGTTTTTTAAGATTTGGTTTTATTTCTCATTACCCTACTCTGATTTGATTGTTAATAATTTAATTCATCTGATTCAAATCTGATTTTCCCTTGACAGTAACAGGTGAGTGATCTCTCCCTGTTCTTATCTCTACACACAAGCCTGTTGTTATATATTCTCTCTCCTTATCCAGTTGAAGAACTCTGGTGGGAACCTGCTGTCCAGCCAGGGTCAGCCTACCACAGTATAAGACCTGCAAACAGACAAAGATGCTAGTTTAACAAATTTATCACTTGTAACACATTAGCTTAATAGCCACATACTAATGTTTCTGGTACTTTTTCTCTCAGTATTAGTGATAAACTGATTGCTGTATTTTTCTAACCTTTAACTGGAAGCTAAATGTTTGCATTAAAGACATTCAGGTCTGATGCCATAAGTATTCCTGGAAATAAAAAACAAACAACCCTGTTAATAGTGGAATTAATAATTGTCCTGCAGAGCTTTATCCTTCATCATCACCAAACCTTTAATAAAGTTCCAACTTTTTCCTGTCCATTTCAATGCAAAAAACCCTCATAAGGCAAAGGTAATGATAATCCCAGAGACTCTGCCAGCTGCTTAAGCAGGTGACAAATGACTCTACCTGTCCTTCCTCCAGTCCCAACCTTGGGTCTTTTTCCTCTTCATAGCCCCTAAGGCCTGTAGAAACCTAATTATCACAATGACTCCTTTCTGAAATTAGCCAATGGCTTCACAAGTAACTAGGTAAGAGACTGACAGATAGAAAGGGCAACCAGAAGTCTGATCATCCCAGGAAGGTAGGCTATAAAAAAAAATTATACATCGCCTCCACCGACTGAATTGATTACTCACACAAGAGAATTTCCCCCTGTGTAGAAGCCTGCAGAAATAGGTGTTATGGTATTTCAAAGGCCATTAGAAACACTCAACATAAATCTAATCAAAGTGACTTTAGTGGGAACAGGACCTGATGAAATATGCAACACAACACTATTCCCTTTCCAGCTCCCTTCTTCCTAATTAGTATTTTTTCATACAGAGTTCAGTGTGTTCTCATCCTGGTGAAAAATTTTAGTTACAAAATAAACAAAATATGCTTATATTTTCTGTATGGATTTTGTAACAGATTTCTAGCTTACTAGTAGAACTGGTGCAAATTTTTTCTCCTATGTTCAAGGAGGCATTGTGCACAATTTTTCTTCAAGAAGCAAAGAAATTAATAGAGGGGAAAACTCAGTGCCATGAAAAATGGACTAATTTAAAATGCAAAGTAGAAAAAAAAATCTCATTTATATTTTTCATTTTTAAATTCCCAATTCAATTAAAGTATATATTCGCATAGAGTCAGAGATAATGTATTTGACAGAGCTTTCTTGGTGTATTGTAGAGTATTTTTTTTTTACTATGCAACTAGTTCTGTAAATGGTTTAATATTAATAAAATTAAACATTATTTGACTTTAATTAGGCTTTTATCATCTAGAGGCTCAAAAAATAATGGATTTTTTCAGCCAGTTCCTCTGCTTTAAAGAGATGGTCCACATTTTGAGAACATATCTGAATATCCCAGTAAAATCAAAATATTTGTGCATGTCAAAACCGAAGTATATCCACACATCAAGCAAGAGCAAAGCTGCAAAACACTGTGGAAACAATGTAGGTTCCCAGTATGGAAAACCTGGAAGTTATAAGCATATTTGCATTTTACCAAAATAAAATGTAATGCCTTTTATTTCTGAGTGTTTAAAAGTTTATGAGCTTTTAGCTGACAATAGTCAGTACAGAAACCCCCCAAAAAATTTTAAGTGGCATCAAAACTCCGAAGGCACACATCATTTCTAATGTCATCAATTTTATCCAGTATGGAAAATGGCTTGTGCACATAGGTATGGATCTGCGCAATAGTGAATTCAGCCTAGGCTTCATCTTGCATGTCTTGGATGCAATGGAAGATGAGGCCTAGGATGTTTCAAGGTCTGTAAATTCAACAGGCCTTGAAACAACTTCTGTCCCATACTCCTGTCCCCCTAAATACTTGAAGTTAGATGGAAAGCACCATTTTCACAACCTTTCAGTTAGGTGATATAGTGGGCAAAGTGGCAATCACCACCAAATTTCCTATTAAGTGCTCCCTTCCTAATAACCTGGATGATAATACTGGTCAGTTGTGCTGTTTTTTAAAGCATGTCCTATTTTCAGGTGGTGCTGTTAAGCACCCTTGTGTTTTTCCAAATTTATAGTTATTCCCTTACATGTCTGGCAGAAAATAAGCAAATACAGAGAATTGTTCCTTCAATCAAACTGGTGCTGGAAATAGAGACCAAGGTGAACAGGAAGAGGGAATTGTGACAAAAATTAACCTGTTTCCTAATTTCTCCAATAAGATGTAACTGCAATCCCAGCCAATATTTATGTGCTCTAATTAAAAAGACATTAGGAGAGCAAGGGCTCTGGTTCACAGCTCCACCTCTCCCCCAACCACTCTCCTGTATCTTGCAGCCATGGCTGGGACCATTGCTGGGACCATCAGCACACAGCTGAGAGTCTACAGGAAGAGCCGGGGTTTCCTTCACGCTTGCAGGCTGACTAACCACCATCCCTTTTGCACCCAATGGATTTTGGTGGATCTGTTGGCTCTTCTGCCTATCAGACAAACATATAGGAAAAGTTGCAGAGTTCAAAGTATATTCTTTACATACTTTGGTTATCACTAGCACCAAAAAAAGGCAATGCAAATATATAAGGCACAGCTTAAAGCAAAGGGATTGCAAAATGCTTTATTTCGGATATGGGGAAATGCTTTTGTCTGGGAAATAGCTTTCAGTATAGGTTCTACCAATGTGTGCTGTTTTATAAAAAGTAATTCCTATGGCTTAGTTGTTGTTGTTGTTGTTGTTCATTTTTGCTTGAGAATTACACTTCAAAAGGATATCTGAAAATTTCTGTCTGTTGAGCCTAAATAAACCCCAGGTAACAACTGTACAGTAGCAACATTTGGTGTAGGAAAACCAATGGACCTTTTTCCCACAAATAACTCTTTATTGAAAGTTTGAACTCCACATGTGATATACTCTAATTAAAGAATAAAATATTGCTGTGTGTCTTAATGTAAATAGATGGCATACTACAAAAAGCACATGTGCTATAGTGGTCCCTGATAGGCCAAACATAATGTAAAACTCACAGTGGAGATGATTTTTTTAAGTGGTGGATCGATAACAGCCCTCTTTCCTAATGAAGGACTAAATCCAAAGCAAAAGGTTAATATGCTGTTCTGCGTCTCATCTAGAGAAGACTTTTTCAAAGGCAGAAATTACTAGCAGAGGAGCCGCCATGCACTAGAGCACTAACACCTTTTGTAACTGGGATCTTATTTTGATTGTGTTACAACTTTTTTTTGGCTGTGTTTCTATATTTCCCTTCCAGTTTTTTAAAGCCTGCCTTGAGATTTGAGCACTTGACTGAGGGTAACTTTTCTATATTGGTTGTACAATTAAGGGAGAGAAAAGGGTGCTCTGAAATACCAACAGGAGCATGACTTCACTCAGTTGACTATATAGGACATACGTTGAGAAACTAATTTAAGAAATGAAATTAGATACTTAAACACTTCTAAAGAGTGCTCAGGCCTCCCCAGGGATTTGGAAGGGTCCTACAGCCCTTGTACCCATCAAGTCTTCAAACTGCTTAGAAATACTGGCACTTAACTCCAATGCCTATATTGCAACTCGAGAGCCTTATCTGGAAGGACAAGTAAATGCCCTTGCAGGTACCTACTGTTGATTACCATACACTAAATTGTGTATCTGGTTTGATTTCCCTGAAGTAATCCATGCTGAGATTAAAATGGAAACTAATTTTTTTTTTTTCTAATAACGGCAATAAAGGAGAAAAAAGTGTCCAGCTGGAAACTTTGTTATAAACTGAGCTCAACATGCTTTCCATACAGGACAAGGAGAGGGGAGGTGGGATATGGAACTGAGGAAAGACTTTTTTTTCAATTTAGGAAATGTTTCTTTCCCTTCATAGAGGAGAGTGGTAGGAACTGAACCAAAGCTGCAGTTAACAAATTTTGTCAATAAAAGATAGGCGATATATCTAATAGACAGCACTTAGTGACAGGTGATTGACATCACTTTGGTACATCTGAATACAGCTGTCTACGTAGACTGAGGACCAAGACTTCCTTATCTTAACCACAAGGCCACCCTGAGGAGACACAGCATCACAGTCAGTTGAAAATGCTGCAGCAAGTAGGTAATTCATTTTCTTCCTGCTGCTGCATCAGCTACCTATTTCTGGCAGGATTCTTGGTGGAACATATTTAATACAATCTCTAGGATCTCCTGTGGTGTTGTATGTAAGGGTCCTGATTCATTAAAGACACTTAGCTAGCAGTGAGAGATCAATTCATTTAAAACTTAGGCAAATCATCACCACAGATGAATTTGAAAATTTTGCAAATACATTCCTTCTGATGCACAAGAAAAATACAGTTTTTCTCATAAGTTATACAGGTATTATGCACTCTGCTTTACTAAAACAAACCCTATTATCCATCTTTTTCATACCCCGTCTGCTATTAAACATGCTCTTCCTTTTAAGCCTTTTCACTTGAGCAAAAGATGCAATCCTACCATGACCTGCATCATTTTTGGGGGAAATATTTAATTTAGTTTGTTGATTTGCTTTTTTTTCAGAGTAATAAAAGAAACTGCCAGATACTTCTGATGATATACTTGCCTGATGCAATAGCCGCAAAATTCATATGATTTTGAAATGTCATATGAAAAGTCAGCTTGTAAACAGTTTTCATAAACTAGGACATTCAAGGATTATGTTTCACAAGAGTCTTTCCGTGATTTTTCAACACATTTTGTGAGTCTATATGCATGTAGAATACCACTGAGCTTGCAGCTAGACAGAGGTGAAAGGAGGAATGCTGTTGGACGCGTCCACAAAGATTCTCAGTTGTCATCATCAAGAGACTTCATGTATTTCCTTAGCAATTACAGCACTGCTTAATTTGCACAGAAGCTCAAATGCCTTCCCAGCAGAACTGCTCACGCCTGAGGCTCTCACTGGCAACTATGAAGTGCAGAACTTTAAACAGAAAGGATACATCCTCATGAAACTGGAAGAACATAATGCCCTATGACATAGATGGCTGTTCACTGAACTCTTCCTCTTCACAAAATTCAAGTTATTTGGATGATTGATAAGAAAGGAAAATGTAGAATCAAACACCAACAAAAGCCCCAACCATATCAACATTTCAGTGACAGAAATAACACTAGATAAGCTTCAATGCACATTCTGGCTCCCTTTGATAACACATAACAATTGAGAACATTAAGCTGTGCAGGAAGATGCATACAGCAGCAGTGTGTTACGCATGCACATAATCTCACAGGTTCCTCTAGTCAGTGATTAGTGCCATAGTCATACATCCCTGCATCTCACACATTAGTGTCTACCATGATGGCTGATTTGTGTGTTGTGACGACTCAGAATTAATTCACAGTTAGAAGCTGTAGGTTTCAGAAAATGCCTTGTGAAGGTGAGTGGTTGATGCATTCTGTGTTTTGCCTAGGCATGGATTCGTGCAACTGCAGTGTTACAGTTGCCTGCTGCTCCCAGGACCTCCTTGCTAGGATCATGTTATTGCCACATCTTGATTCAATAAAAATGCATGGGCTGGCCACACAAAACAAACCCAACACTGACATCAGAGGCTTAGAGGTTAAAAAAAAGAAAAAAAAACCACAAAACAAACAAAAAAAACCACCCCATAAACAACAGAAGATCACTTCAAATGAAGCTTGATTAGGCATATTCTTGAAAAGGTGCTCAAATTACCTGAACCACTTTGTTTGATCTTAAACATGGACCGGGGGCAGCTGCAACGAGCTCCGAGCTTTGGCACATTCCATTATATGAATGGCAGTGAATTTATAATGGAATGGTATGGATGGTTTTTATAATCAGAAAAACACACTGACCTTAACACTACACAGGTGGAGCAGCATAATGACCCGCCAATTGTAAGCGCATCAATTCCTGGGGAAAAGTTCAATGAGGTTAACTCAGCATGTATCCCATAACATAACCAACATAAGTGACATTTAAAAATATTGGGTTTTCCACCAAAGCCTGTCTTTGACAACATTTTATTGATTTGTTCCACTGTTCTGTTCTGAGTGTACCTTACCCATGTTAACAGTGTTCTACATTACATTCTATTAGAGCTGGACATTGTCATGCACTTGAGTGTTGAAATATCTGTGTTTTAAAAACTAAGAACAGTGTTAAGCACAATGAACTTTTCAGACTGTGCAAGATTAAGCATAATATCCATGTAACTTAGGAAGAAAGTGAAAGAGAAAAAAATACTCCTACAGCAGAGTTTCATTGCAAAATCCTCACATTGAATGAACTTAGATGGGTGCCAGCTGACCAGTATTTTCTCTTCCCATCAATTTCTCAACAAACATGGATATTGCAGTGACCAGCCACAAAGGAAGTAAGTTTCAGTGTACCATACTGGAACTGACCAGATATCCAGTTTGAGTAGTCCAATATATAGTTTGAATAGTCCAAGATTAGACCGCAAAACACTGTGAACAAGATTCTGCTTCTTTATTCAGCCTCAAACAGTTTTGAAACATCCACACGTTACAAAACTGTGCAGAGAGAAACAAGGAAACAAAGAAATTCAAGTCTGAATCAAGAAGAAACAAAGAAACTCAAGTCTGAATCAAGAAGAGCCAATCAGCAAGGACAGAAGGCTCTTCAAACATGAAGTAATAAAACTTTAAAATACAATTAAAAAACTGAAAGACATCCACAATTCAGCCACATCAGCAACATTTACCATGCCTACACTTCAGCTTATTCTCCCTCTTTCTCTTTTGTGATCTGGGCATGCTGATGTCTATAGCTTCCCTAAAGCACTAGCAAGGAAAGCCCCTCAGCAACCAGAGAGCTTGATATCCCCACCTCCTCGCATCACACATCTCCGGAGACTCTTTTCCCACCCTACTATTCATCCCCACCATCAGTTTCTGCTGTGCATTCAACAACAGCTGAGAAGCCTAAAGCAACATGATTGACACCACTACTAAAAATGTCAATTCCTCAAGAGAACAAAAATGAAGAAGAGAACAAAAAGCTTCGGATTTAGGAAGATGCTCAACTGTTCAGAAATGTTTAGCTGAAAAAAAATATAGAACAAAAAAATGTCATTTGATTATACTCCCCTGTTATTAAAAGACTTTCAAAACATGTAATAGCCATGAAATTAGACAAAATAAAAGTACACATTGCTTTGTCATCTCCCCCTGTCTTTCACAAGCCACTAAATCTCATGGACATAATCCATTTTAGCCCCAAATTTACCAAATGCCTATAGTCTGGTATCCCTTTGCTTTTATTGAAAAAGCGTATTTACACTGGAAATAAAGCAGGGTGATCCCAAAGTTGGGCAAGGAGCCACATCATCTTTAAAGGCAATCTCAGAGAAGTTAATCCACAGTTTTTTCAGCTGTCTGTTAGAAGTACACACAGCAAAACTCTTCCAAATAGCTGAACTGTAAATCCTCTTCTCACAACCAGTCACCATGAATCTTCTACAGCCACACAGAAGCTGGTTTCAGACCTAGTAGCTTCGCACATAACAAAAAGTAATAAACTACATTATGCCACATACAGTGGAGACATTCCATTCTCTACTTTCTGTGATTTGGGATAAAAGCAGAGGCACAGGTCTCTTCCTAAGCCAGTTCTAATGCAGCGTTCATAGAAAGTTTTATTCTTACAGGCAATGAGAAAACCCCACAGCTTCACTCCTGCCTCCAGAGCCATCCACAATACACCAGCAGGTTATGCAGAGTAGGGATGCTGCAAGACCACTCTGAAAGGAGGAAGAGCTTCCAGATCCCATCTGCCTTCTGCTGTGCCAGACAACATAGTTCCAAGGTATTGCACTACATTTTCTCACTCTTTCCTCAAAACATCTCAGCATTACAAACCTCAATTCAAGGCACTCAGTTTGTGAATGGCAAGCAAAAATAAACCAATGTGCCTATCTACCTAAACTGCTTGGCTCACATATCATGCAAAACCTATACTGAGTCACAGAAAGCATTTTTTGCACAGAGGCAGAATGTGTTGTGATCCCTTCACACATTTAATCCAGAAAGAATGACGTTGCTCAGGGTTTATGGCAAACCTGACAAAAAGCCCTGCTGCCATCACCCCAGCCATCCAGTAACACCCCACGGGCCACACCGTGAGCTGGGGCTCTCTCCCCTGTGCTGTATTCATCCCCTGCTCCAGGACAAGTGATAGGTGTGCCTGTATGCATTCAGGCTTTAAGAGTAATAAATAGGAGAAGTACTATTTTACATACAAATAAATTTACTCTGGGTTACATTTATATTAAATTACATGCTTCAGAATCATAATTATATTTGAAGCGCTCTTCAGGTAAATTGCAGAGTCTATGATCAGAAAGACTATCATTGCTCAGATGAATGTTGTCTTCTGGATTTGTTTGTTGGCTGTCTCTGGTCAACTATGAACCCCTGTCTTTACATTCAGATTGCCCGTTTCCTGGCACTTTAGTTTGGGTTTCACATGGCTCTCATACAGCATTTGTACATCTCAGTCCATGACTGGGTCTGCCAGTTGCTATTGCAATGAAAGTCTAAACAGCACTTATTTTAATAAATGCATATGCAAACATATCATCTCAAGGGCCAGGAAAATCAGAAGTATCATGTTTAAGAACCTGTGTGATGAAGAGGTGAGATAAGCAGACTAAGGAATACAGGAGTTATGATGCTTGTTTTGAGACTACTACAGCCCATGTACACATTCATTTTCTGTCTGGGAACAAGAGTTTGTCAACAAAATCAGCCTTGCTCAAATGATGAGTAGTTTCTTCTTAGATCTCCATATAAGATTATCATGACCCAGAAGAAAAGTAGTGAGAAGAGTCCACTCAGCAGTGGAGTTTACTTAGGCTATTTCTCCTTCTGGAAATGAAGCAAACTGAAGTTGATTCAATTGATGTTTACAACCTCCCTGATTTCTGTTTTTATCTCTCTCACCTTACCTAACACCTTCTCTTTCCTCACTTGTCACTTAACATTAAAGTTTCTTGTTTGCTATTCAGCCCTGATCAGCCCAGCTATGCCTTGATCCTTTTCCCTTCACTTTTCTTATCCATCTCCTTAGTTTCTACTATTATTCTATCTTTTCCTTCTCCTCCTCCACTTTTCATTTCCTTCAGGTTTGACCGCCTGCCTACAGAAGCCATTACTGGTCCCTGCAGCTGATACTTGACCCTCTTATCCTGCCTTTTAAGTAGTCTCTGTGTACCTTTGCTTTTCTTCAGTTTATCATACATGTTAATCTAATCTAATCTTTATGCATGCCAAGTCCTGCCTGAAGCAATCTTAAGACTCATATCCTGCTGATAGCTACCATCTTGCTTCAAATCTCTTCTCAAAAACACTTTTTGCAGAGAAAACCCTGATCACAGTAAAGCTGGAATGCAAACAGCTAAACCCAGTATCTCTTTTTAAATCTCTACACACTTACTCACACATCTGCTCATACATGTTTACATTTCTACTGGATCCTGGCCTCTGGCTGCAGCCCATGCTTCCTATACTGCTTCCCTTTAACCCATGGGATAGTTTGTATAGCAATTAGCCCAACAGGTCTCCAGCCATGATGTGCAGTACAGGCTAGTAAAAATTTCACATGCTAGTGAATTTCATCCTGAGCCACTTCAGATGAGATGGAGCTCCACAGGCAGCCATGCTAACAGAACACAGAACATGCTTTTCTGTCAATAAAAAATTCTTTTAACAATGACGGAAGAGTAGGTATATTTGTACAGCAGATATGCTTCTCTGTCCTGTTGCTTTCCTTCTTTATTCACCCCTGCCACCATCAGCCTCAATTAAGAGCTACCTGCTGCACTGTTTAAGCACTGTCTTTGCATTGAAGCCATTGGAACACCATTGAAGAGATCAGAATTACTTTTTTTTTACTCCCACAGATTGATATTTGAGAGGTTATTCAGTTTTTATAAAGATCAGAGAAAGATAAGTAGCACCAGTTATTTATGTTAGAAGCGTTTGTTCCTTCTATCTCAACAAGTACAAACACATAAGACAAACTCCTGCATTTTTCAGGTTTGATAATTACACCTGCCAGCTGAAGCTACTAGAGCAGGAAATATATAAAATCCCTTAAAATAAATGCATGGTTTTATGACTGCAAGATAAATACTAGCAAATTCTCATGTGTAAATTAGCTAAATAACTCAGGAACCAGTATACAAATTAAACATTTTCTTTTCCCTTTAGAAGACAAAAAGAATGCAGTATCATTAGAAAAATAATTAATATGTTAATTGAGGATTTTAATTGCCCAGAGACAAACCTCAGTTGCATTGAAATCTGGCTCAAAATCAGAGTTACATCTGTTGTGGAAAGCACTCCAGCTTTTTCAAGTAAAGGCACAAAATCTTATACATATTAATACAAAATGAAAACTCTGATTGTTTTACACCAAAGGCAAATTAAAAAGATGGCAACATCTTCATGGCATTTTCAGGTGGGATCTTCCATTTGCTAATTTGCAAATCCATTACATTGTTCTCAATTTGCAGCCCAGTTTTGGAGGTCATCAGATAGTAATGGTCTCTCCAGGTCTCAGCTGGAGTGGGGGGTGAGGGCTGTAGAACTATACCATGAGATGGTGTTTTCTGCCTCATGGGTGTCATGAAATCCAGAATATGAAATGGACAAGGAAACCTTGATTCTTGAACGATGTTTTTTTGCAATCAAAATTCAAAAGATCTGACCATCAACTTCCCTATTTCCTCTACTTATTGATGGCAAACTGTGAAGGGTGGAGCCTGAGAGATGTGCCAGGGGGGCTGCACCCATGAGTAACCTGCTGAAGTCCAGCTGCATGCAGTCACAACCAGATCCAGCCTCCACTGGTCAGCTGAGCCATGGACGAGGTATGCAGGTGGGCTCTGAGTATGGGGCTGGTGATGTTAGTTCGCCTCCTTTCAGAACTGGTGTCTGCCTCTTAAAAGAGGAAATATCCATGGCTGGCATTACAGCAACTGAGCTTCCATTGGGAAGTTTCATGGCAGAAAGTGCCCAGCCAGTCCAGGCACTACAGGAGACCAAACCTTGGTGGGTCAGTGCAATGCAGTTCTTGTCCCTGCTGTCTTTGAGGATATACTTTACTCTCCAGGAGTGTGAATAAAGCTTGCTGATGAACTTTTAAATGAATTCTGCAGCCATGTAGTGAAGAGGAAGGTTGTTACTGGTAATGAAGACATGGATAAGAAGGGCATCGGACACTGAAAGGCAACTGCTGCTCTTTAGAGGCCCTATGTGCCTGGAGGAGGGATGCCGAGAAGGACTGAAGAGTTGCCCTCTTATTGTCTACCTGTAACCATCTGAGACTGCTAGTGTGACTCTGTCATCATTCAAATACAAAAGAATGCTTATTTAATTAATAAAAGAAACTATGTAAAACAGTCTTCTAGCATACAGTTGGTAGGCAGTTTGCAAATATGGTGTAGCAGGTATAAAATGCCAGACTCTATCCACTCAGTTACAGAATCTCAGCATTTTGATGGAAGCTCAGTGTCACAAGACAGGGCCTTGCATGTGTCTGAATGTGATTGGAGACATCAGCAGGCAGAGCAAGTCTAGAGAAAAATCTGCTATTGCTACTCCTGTCCCGAGGATTTTGAGAAAAAGAAATCTGTACATCCCATATAACATGGCATTTTATGAGCTAAAATTTTAAGTTTGCATTATGCTTGAAAACTAGCTAGTAGTGAATTTCAAGACCAACTGAGCTCTTCTCTCATAAACAACCTTCAGAAAGGATAAAGTAATAAATAAGCTATGAAAATGTTACCCATGGCTGAAGTGTGTTTTGTATTCCATATAAACACAGCCAGTGAGTACATGGGATAGAGGATTCCTGCAGCATGGTTTCAGTGGAACAAGGGAAAATGACAGCAAAAGCAGCAATGAGGTATATTCCTGGTTTGGAAGAGTTCTTATTTGCCTGACAGTGCTTTGGGCTCAGATCCAAATGTTCTATGTCCAAAAATGACCAACCTTTCCACCACACCAATGTCACCTCCACTTACTGGTTTCTCAAAGTCTGTATTATATCCATGGTGATCTGCTAGCTCTATCCACCTCAGCCTATGGCTCTGGTTTCACTCTGGCTTTCCTCCAGGCTGCAGTTGCTGAAATCAGCCCCCTTATGCCCTAGGAAAAGGGTGTGTAACCAGACAGATCCAGTCCCCAGTCCTTCTCCCTGCAGGACCTCACAGACATTAGTTCTGGCACAGAAGGGGATGGCTGATAGGGGTGGTCTCTGGGCTGTGAGGTTGGGTTCTGCCACGGCGTGAGAGAAGACTAACAACGTTGGGCCTTGGGAGCCAAGAGGCAGAGGATGTGGGGGAGATGCCCAGCAGCTGTGCCCAGTGCATGGTCACCAAGGGCAAGGACAACAGCCTGGGCCTCTGTGGCACAGGGAGTGCCTTGGGGCTATGAAGGATGCTGAGTAAAGGATGATGCTGCACATGGTGGGTCCCATAATCCCCACGTCAGAGTGGCACTACACAGCAATGCAGCACGCACAGCGCCCTGCAGCAGGATAAAAGGGAGCATCCTCCTGCATCCTGCTGCCAGAACTGGCCCAGGGCCTGTTGGAGTCCAGGGCATGTGGAAAACCCCTCAAACTGCCCTGCGGGGTCCAAGACCCTGTCTGGGACCCCAGAAAAGCATTGCCTTTGACTTTAGTCCATGGGAAAAACTTCCAACACTCATAGATGAATTGAAAACAATGAAGATTTAAAATAAATAGTAGTTTTGTTTGTCACAGAGTGAAAATTTATAGTTTTGGGTTTTTAGTATGGAAGTAAATCAGAACCCGATGGAGAATTTTGGGCTGTGTCTCATCTTCTTCTTCTTCTACTCCATCTTCTGCTGTGACAGTGGCACAGAGAATGGTAGAATGGATTTGATGTAGAAATTGCATGTCTAGAATAGGTAGTAGTTATTAGTACAAAACTGTAAATATAGTATGCTTTAAGAGTTAATTGGATTAGAAATCTTTAAAATTACCTTGGACCCTTTGTCCGTGTTCCTGTAGCTGCGTTTTCTTTAGTGCACTGAGTCTGCTGTAAGACCTTGAGATAAGAAATAGAATAAACACCTTCGAAGACCAAAGCCACAGGTTCCATCTCATCTTTTAAACCCTGGTACAGGACTTTGAAAAAAGAAAGCCCCTAATTAGGGGGTTGACGGGGTGAAAATCCCATCAAGGACCAGCCCAAAGACATCCAGGAGGAAATCCCTGAGGAGCTGCTGAAATTACTTGGAGGGAGCTGACAAAAGGAGACCTGGTGATGATCAAGGCTGGTGAAGGTTCTCTGCTGCAAGGCCACCCTCAGAGTTCATTGGAAGGATGAAAATCTCTTTCAGCTACATAGCTGTGACCAGACCAAGTAGGGTCTTGAGGAGCATTGCAGAGCTCCCTGTCCACATTCCCTGTGGAGCCAGGGGCAGCAGCCATAGGAAAAGAAGTGCAGAGATGTTTCCAGGGCTCCCAGGACTTTGAATCACCTACTGGTGCAGGAAGCAGGCGGAGAAAGAGTTCTTGCCCTCAAGGTAGGTCAGCCCAGGGGCATGTGATCAGTCTCAGAAGCTCCTGAAATGACTCTAGGTAGGACAGATTAGGGCTTGGGCATCTCCTGGGAGGTGTGATCAGCCTGTGAGAGGAGAGGCCATATCTTGCTCACGTGCTCAGGGAATAGCCAATTGCCCTCACCCAGGTCAGGAAGGAATTTTCCCCTGGGGTAGATTAGCACTGGTCCCCAGGGGTGTTTGCCCTCCTCTGCAGCATTCAGCCTGACCACTGGTGAGGACAAGAAGCACAGGAACAGTGAGCCTTGGATGGCAAAAAGTGTGCTTGGCATTAATATGTCATATTTCAGAAATTCGCTATGGTTTGATGCGGCTTAACATTTCTGAGTCTGAATTTTAGCTTGCTAACTATTGCTAGCTCCTTTCCCAAGGGAAAGCTGTCAACAGTTTTCTCTCTTCAAAATATCTCTCCCCATTTCTCAAAACAGGTTAAGTAAACAGTGTCCCATTTCCCTTAACAACTGTCCTCAGGTGTTGCTTCCTATTACTTAACCAATGGAGAGAAGTGTCAGGCCCATGGACCAAAAATACACCTTTTAAGCGCAGAATGTTATAAAAGAAACTGTTTGAATTGTAAATACAGCCTTCTTTCTCTTCTAACAACTATATGGAGTCAATCTATTTTGTGTCCTACCATGACAGTTTGACACTGCTTTTTCTTTTGTGTGTGGTTGGTCCTGATCAATCTCCACATTCTCTTCAGGAAACAGAAACTGCTTGGCACGCATTCCGGCTGCTCTTTTCTGTAGCTCTGTCACTTGCCTTTGCAAGACTGCAAAGGATGTATTTTCAAGCTAAACTGAAGAACACATCAGCCTGCTCCTGGCTACATACTCACATTGTAGCCATGTTTGTGAGCATTGGCTCTGAAACAGATTCAGAAAAACAGCAAAAAAAATTCTGTTTTCAGTTGTAAACTTTGTGCTATGTGTCCTCTTAAGTTTTTGTAGCTGAGAAGTCCCTGTCATGGCAAGCAAATAACAGCCCCTGTGTTACTTAGTTTATGGTGATCACATGAAAGAACAGGGCAGCTATGCCACATTAAACCCAGAGCTCAGCGTGACAAGGTCCGACCCAAGTGTGAGGGCTCCACCCCGGAGAGCAGCTCTCGGCAGTGCAGGTCCCAGGCCCACCCAGGAGACAGGGGCAGAGACAGGCACACCTACAGCAGGGCTCAGGCAGGGACTGAAGGTCCCAGGCAGAGGTGGGACACGTCCCCTGGGCCCTTGGCAGGAGGTGGCAGGGCTGGGGGTCCCAGGGGAGGCCAGTCCCAGCCACTGAGGCCTGTGAGCGCCCCCGGAACCCTGCCAGGACTTGACTTCCGTGCTCACGGGCTCTTCCTCAGACACTGGTGGTTGGAGCCTTTGGAGGCAGAGTATTGGGCCTGATGGACTTTCCCTCTGAGGGAGTGCTGCTGTTCTCAGGCACTTGTGTTTTATTATGTTTTTTAAAGGAAAACAGGTTTAAGGCATTTCTGAAAATTAGTACAAGGAGTAGAAATAAAAATGACAGGGAAATTTACACCTTCAAAATATTTGAAATCATTTAGATGAGAAGCACATCCTGCATCAGACTGAGGGCTTGATCTCCAGGCCTCACTAATGTCAGAGGTTTTGCAATCCTGTGAAAACCCATCTCAGCTGGATGAAAAGATTTTAAAAAACGACACATCACGCATACTTTTTGTACAAATTGTCCCATTGTCAAGGAGGTGACCTACAGGGTGACAGCCAATGGCTAGGCTGGGGCACTGCTGTGGATATTCAATCCCTTTTGCTAGTGTAGGGCTGGGAAGAAATGCCATCAGAGATTACCTCAGCAGGTACAGGCAGGGAAAGCAGGTGGTCAGAAGAAGTGCAGAAAAAGGGATGGAATATTTTATCCGGAAGGGATCTACAATAGTCAAGTAGTCAAACTGTCTAGCTACTTCAGGTATTATCAAAAATTTGAGCATTGTATTAAAGGCATTATCCCAACGCATCAAAAAACAGTCACAGGCTGGAAGTATCAACCACCTGTAATCTTCCTGCAAAGTCTGACCTCATTTCCAGAGAACATGATTTACTTCTCCTCTTGACTTCCAAGTTGAGTTCCCTGTTCAGCCAAGTAATAGTAACAAAAAATAGTTGACATTGTCATAAATGCTATATTATGAACATTATTTGGGGGTTGGACCAAATGATCTTTAAATGTCCCTTCCAACCCAAGATATTCTGTGAATAAACGCTGACACATTAAGATGAAGTTTAGAATATAGGAAGCAAGGACACATAAGCATAGAGCAAATCCCATTATTTCTGCCCCTAACAAGGTGACATCTCACACACACCCACTAAGACCTTGAGAGACTGAAGAGAAAATGAGACAATATTCACTACTACAGTAAGTTGTGGTCTCAGGACAGAGTCTTACAGTTTATCAAATTTCCTTCAGTACAGAAAGTAGGAGTTTTAAAGAGGGAACAAGATGTCGAAGTATTTTCTTTGCTTAACAAGCAGGAAGGACAAAAAGCAAAAGCCTGTGAAGATTAACTGAAAAGGGGAAAAAATGTTCCAGGAATGTTGGCAATGAGGACTGACCAACAGCAGTGCCAAATTCTTGATCTGGAAGGAAAAATGGTAGGAAGGGTATCTACAGGTCATGAATTCCTCTGAAGATGAGCAGCTGTCTGATATACTGCACAGAAGCAGAAGCCAACAAAGCAAAAAAGAAGCATAGAGAGAGAAAAATACAATTGGAGGAATATTCTCTGTAAGCATAGGATGCTTCCAGCAGTACTGTAGCTAGAGAGAAAGGGAGACTTGTCCATTCCTGCACAGGATATTACAATAACTGAAGCCCTGGGGAAAGAAACACTGGAAAATGACAAGCTGGACAGCTCCCAAAAGCTTCTCCTCCAGACCCCACTCAACTAATTATCTCCAGCATCACTTCCTACCCACAACAGAAGGATCAAGTTATGAAAGAGTCGAAATTCTTCTCACTTTGACAAGCCTCTGGGAAATTAGGCTTTTCTACAGTCTCTTCTTTCACCTCTGGATTTTGTCAGGCTATTCACCAACATCCTTGGCTGTATATATAACACTACAGCTCTGACAGCACACAAGGAAAGCTAAAGCAAGTTGGCATTATTGCACCAAAAATAATAGGAAAGGTCACAGGGTTCATATTTTTGTATCACCAAGATTAGTTATCCATTTTTTATATGTGGTGAAAGGATGTGTATGTCCATTTTTACCTAATAGTTTGGCTAGCAATGACATTTTGCCGGAGAACTGCTCCATAGCTATTTTTGATTACTTGTTGCACTTTTTTCCCTTATTGATAAATTTCATGCATCAGCAAAGGCATCAGCAAATCAAAAGATTCAACCACTGGGCTCAAAAGACTTCTGCAAGTTCTGGGACAGCTGCAGGAACAGCAGCTGCCAAACTTGTTCTAGAGTTGTGCCACTGGGACTCAGCATTGGCCTGAGTAGAAAACATTTTGCTTTTTGATGAAGTTGAACTGTATGTACTACCACATCTTCAGATGGAGTAATTTCTCATCGCTCCACTGGCTCCAATATACTCTAATCAACAACTGGCTGAAGGGACTGGCTTCAAGTTTTCAGTTTCTCCCTGACAATCATGATTTTCCTAGTGATGTGGATACTTGGCAGTACATTGAGTTTAGTAGAAAAAACGGTTTAATCCCATCAGCACTTATGAAATGAACTTGGATCTGAACTGCAGTCCTAGCAGATCAGTGGAACACTAACATCTGTGAATGAATCAATGTTTACCAAATGAAGTTTACTACTGAATGGCCTGTAAATGTCATGTACAAGGAAACCAGAACATCTAAAGAAACAGACATGAGTGAATAATCGGCATATGTATCCCTTATCATGTTTCTATAACCCTATAATTGCAAATGTATTTAGAATCCTCATTTGGCTGGGGCAGAAAGAGATGGGGGAATAAAGATGACTTGAACAAACAGCACATATGACATAAACTATTATGGCATTTTGTATCCAGCAGCATGTTAAAGCTAGTAGACCTACAGCAGGAAAAGGTACAAGACAGACAGTTTAGCACAGTTTAAGCTTAGTTTAGCACTGCCTAAATGCCATTACTCCCCTCTGACTGAAAAAAAAAAAGCCTTTATCTGCAAAGAAGTATGTTTCAAGTATAAGAAATTACTGGTGGACCTCGCTGGAGCTGGCAATCTCCTCAACTTATCTGATGAATTGTGACACAGAGACACCCAACTATCTATTAGCAGCACCAGCAAGATCTTCCCTCAATTGCTCAGTGCAATGATCAGTATCTACAAACCACAGCATACATTGAATGGCACAAAAATAGGGGGGGTGGAGGGAAAACAAGCAGCACACCCAGGAATAACAAGCTTCTGTTGTAAATGATAAACACCAGACACTTGTTCCTGTTTCTAAACCACCACCAAAAATCTCAGGGCTACAATGCCACAACACCAGCCCTCCCCACAGCAGTTCAGGCAGCAGACAAGATTCAGTATCCTTATTAGTTTGATGAAATTAACCTGTGTCGCCCTGATTTTTCAGCATTCTCTTCTGTTTCACAGTTTTCATAGTTTAGGTAGTTTCTCACACATGGGTGTTATAAACAGAAGCAATGTTTTCCTTATATCAAAGGAAGTTTACATTCTTGTTCTTAGAGATATGGACAGCTGATGGACAGCTGTCTTGACGAATGGGATGGGGAGAGGTGTCAACCTTCCCCCCCAATCCCTGGCCTTTGTAGAAATACTATATAAAGTGGAGTCAGATCTCTTAATAAACAGTTCATGCCTTCTTACCAAAGTGTGTGTCTGTGTGTCAAACAGTAAAAATCCTGCACTCCATTTTCATCCTATTTTTACTACACATGCTATAAAACAACAAGCTGGCATTATCTATGCCACTAATATGCATGTATTACCTTATTAAATGCTGGCTTTCAATCGTTTACTAAATATTGAAGTTATGGGAAAGGGATGTTTGAGAGGTAGGTCTATGATATAAATGGGTTTTGCATCTCTGTCCCAGGCTGTGATACACTAGACTTTTATTTGCCTTCCAATAAACACCCAGGCACAGGTTAACACAACAGGATCTAGTAGTCATATTAGGGATTGCACCACGCACTTTTTTCAAAGCAATATTGAAAGACCAAGTTATTAATGGAAGTTAGAAAAAAGAAGAGATTATTTTTTTCTCCTTGAAAAAAACAATACCAAATCAGAAGCATTATTTCTGCTAACTTGATAGCTCCAGCTCACTTTGACATGAAACCTCTTGGAGTACACCAGCAGCAAGTCTCAATGGGCTTATTCCTGGGAACCCTAAAAGTAGATAATCAGTGCCATCTCTGAAGTTACAAGCAAGCTGAATATCTAGACAAGCTGAATTTTTCTACACAGATGAATGTGGTGGTTTAGCACAGATGTGAGGGGTTTTTTTTCCTCAGGAAGTTATAGTAGATATTGACTGTTTGGTTGACCAATTAAAGATCAGTTACGCCTTTGGAAAACCCAGGCTTAAAATCAGAAGGTACCAGGTGACTCTCTTTTCCTTCCGGTCAGTTGAAGATGTAAGATCAAGTCGGGCCATTCTGTTGGAACAGCCTAAGCCGGCCAGGCCCTGCCACTCTCCCGCTCCTGATGAGGGGAACCAGCCCAAGGCCTGGTCGGGCTCCATCGGCTATGGGCAGGGGAGGCTGCAGCTTAACATCACCTAATTTTAAAGCCCTCCGCCAGAGCCAGGAGGGACCCGGTGGAACCGGGCCCCCTGTTAACAGCTATGGGCCCAGTTGGGCCAAGCCCACCCCGATTGTCACCGAGGGGTGGGCAGGGTTCCCCCTGCCTGGGGTGAGAGGAAAGGAGAGGAGGGAAAGCCTGGCTGCTCTGAGATCCGAGGGTTGGAGAGACTGCTGCCTGGCAGAGATCATGTAATCACCCCAGGCCTGGGCAGATTTAATGCTTTCCTGGCAAAATGGAGCATTCAGAGCTCCAATCTTTTCCCGGAGAGATAAGAAAGGTCAGAGTGGGAGATATTTAAACACAGTATGAAGATACTAGGGTCGATGAAAGAGAAGTTGTATCTTAAGAGTAAGGAAGAGGTGACAAGTTGCCTTGGTCCTAGCCTGAAAATCTCCTATGAGGGGTGGTAACAAACTGCAATATGAATATGCTAGAGCATTCCTTTAAATCGTGGACAATATGAATTGGGGAGATTATTCTTTCGGATTTGTGGATGTGAGCAAAGATATCTGTGATTGACTGAGTGAATTAGAACCTGGGATCTTGTGATCTTCCATAAGATGTTGAACAGAGAGAGAGAAGAAGCCCTCTGCACGAGTGAAGAAGTGGGAAGATATCTCTGTTCCCTGAGATGAAGAACCCTTTGTGTTTGAACCGTTCATTTTCTAAAATAACACGCCAATACGTATGAGTCTGTCACGTGTAGTCACGTGATATGGAAGGTCCACAGCTGCAGAAGTTCCAGGTGGGCTGCTTTTGTGAGAGTTAAAAGCCACAAGCAGACTACTTTATTCTTGTGGAACATTACCGGAACAAATTAGGAGAGACTTCTCTCTCTAAAAGGACTGAAAGAAAGACTATTTCATAAGCGGTACTGACCTAGAGTTCCGAGGTTCGTCTCTTTACACTGTTTGTGAGAAAGAGAACAGTTAATAGGGGACAGAAGAATGTTTTGAAGGTTTCATTTTTTTTCTTTTTTTTTTCTTTTTCTCCTCTTAGTGTGCACTAATAAAACTATCATTGTAGCCTTTAAGTTGGGCCTGTTGTGCCTTTTTCTCCTTAATCCTATCTCACAGCAGAAAAACATTTAGACCACTACACTCAATTTAGTAAATGGAAACAGAGGTGAATGTGAAACCACTACATTTTGATGATTACTGGATACTACTAATCACTGATTATCCAGCAGTCCATTTTCACAGTACTTCAAGCTGGCTATAAGGAACATATCTTTATACTTGGTAAAAGTGATAAATAGGATAATGAATCAGGAAGATAAGAGATGATAAAAGGCCACTGAAGAAGCCAAGAGCTATATCTCAGGAAGACAAACTTGAGGACACATCAAGACCACCTTCACAGAAATCTGTACACAGGTACAACAGCCCAGTTAGTCCTACCTAGACCACCATCTTCCCACGACTTGCTATGCACCATCTTCTAAATGGAAAGAGCAAGATGAAAAAAAATTTTAAATATGGGCCACCTAAATAATTCTCATCCCAATAGGGTCAGTCCAGCAATGTTCCATCTTCTCTTTGAGTATCTCAGACAGTCTTCAATAGACGACCTGGATGAAAGTTACTTGCAATTGATTATGTTCTTCTATTTTTAGTAAGACTTAGGAAATAAGAAGTTGAAATTCCTGTACTGCTGAGGAGGATTATAATTTGCTGCTTAAGTTTGAGATGGTGAAATATTAGCCCCATTAATAATGCCTTGCTTCCCTTTTAATTTTATCCTATTAAAAGGGGTACTACATTAAATTATAAGAAAAATAAATCAAAGCATGGTCTTATTTGCATGTGTGACAGCAGTTATTTCTTTTTCTTTTAAGAACAGAAATTAAGTGACTAAAATTTTCTCAGAAATATAGGTATCAAAGATAAGAGTAAAAGAATGTTTCTATCTCTGCCTTCATGACTGTTGTTTCCCATAACAGACAAAGTCAAAATAACTTCTGAGCATAACTTCTTCCACAACAACAGTTATTTACTTGACTATATTTCATCATTTCTGTAACCCTAAGAATTTAAAGGACATTCTCACCTAAAAAATATTAGCAAATACATATTTTTTTTCCCCTGAGGAACTGACTTATCTCCTCTTCTGTGAAAGATCACTTCTCTATATAAAAAACCTGCAGTGTCATTAAGAAGTCAGCAAGATTTTCTTACAAACCTATCGTTCATATGTCCCCTGTGGACGGCAGGTTCTCTGAGAGTTTACCAGGGTGCCTGAATTGACTGCAGTTGAGCTGTGGATTACAGGAGTATACATCTCAGTTTTAGAACAATCTAAAAAACCTCGTGCAAAGCAGGAAGAAAAAAGGCATCTTTGCAGACAGAAGAATTCTGAAACCAGTAAGAGAGAGAAGCAATTCTTACCAGCTCCTAAGTAACAACATTGTCAGGTGAAACTAACACTCCAAGTGAAAAAGTTCCCCTTAAGAATAATGGAAAGTAAAGTTTTGAATTTGAACATCAGTTTGTGTACATGTTTTCAGAGTCCAGAGATCACTGTGCTAAAGAATCTCCCTTGTACCATTCAATTAGTGTATTATGTCATTAGTTCTCTGTGTAGTTTTTCCTAACTGGCATGTGCACTCACATGCACAACCTCTGACTGCTCATGGCCCTGTTCTCTTACAATTGGTGCTTAGAGACTCAAAAGACTTATTTTCCTGTGCAGTACCTTCTCTTTGCATGTCTCAGGCTACGCCTCAAATCATTCCTTCTCAATTGCATGGACATGATCTCAAAAACACAGGCTTACAGGCCCTGTTAGACATCCTACTTATTTATAGTATCGTTCTACTACCTTGAAAATCAGATTCCTCTACAACATAGCAAAGAAAAAAATCAATGAAATAATCAATGGTAGGCAGCAAACAAGCCATCATCTAAAATTTGTCTCATCTCACAGATTTGCCTGTGTCTACAGTTTAAACAACATACTAGTATTAAAAAATCTTTACTGGATGCCGTAGGCATACAAAACTTGGTTTGGCTGACTCATAATTGAAGGCAATGTATGAACAATTATCTTACTTTAAAAATCTGATTTAAAAAATCCTCCAATACACTCATTTTTTTTTAATTAGGTTTGCAGCTAAGATGGAAGTATCAGTATTCCATCTGATCCAAGATTTCACACCAGAGAGTCATCTGGCCCCAAAGAATGTTAAAATGCAAAAATCAATTAAAAAATAAAAATTAGAGTAACAATTCTCATTCCCTTGATTCAAAACAAGAGGTCAACTCGCTCTTTCTTAACAGAACTTATTGTGCGCAGTCATTTCCTTTATATGGTTTATTCTTCTATTCTTTTGGTACTCCTTAGCTGTCCTAAACAAGATGATACGGTACAGTAAGTGTGTTCTTTACACTTCTGACATGAAAAAGTCTGAAAATGTACATGGTTGGAACTATCTTCCAGTAATAGAAAATAAAATTACCACAAACAATGGGGGCGAACAGAGGGTCCTGCTGATTCTTCCTGTGGCCTGCGACAGGAGACCACACTTGGTGTGTATCAATCTCAGTCTGTTCTCACCACTTCAGAGAACACAGCAGATAATCCTCTAAGATCAATGTGGATCCATTAAGGGATGGGTAACCTAGCGGGAATATGGGATGGCAGATGGCACTATGCTGGGCTTTTTTAGGAGCCTAGGTCCAGTAGCAGTCATTGGTGGAGAGGGAACATCGACAGAGGGACAGGGCAGCAGATGAAAACCTAACCCCTTGTCCACCACACAGTCCGGGGTGCCCAGCTGCAGAAAATGATAAGTATGAGAATGATGCAATATCCAGTTTAAATCAAGAGACAAGTTTTTTGCCCCTACTCACTCCAGCACTGCACTTCAAGCCTGGGCATTCAACTTGACACAGAACATCAGGCAGGCTTCTTGAATGTCATGCAGCATGTCAAGATCCCATCCCCTGGGGCCCTCAATGGCTGGCAGCTATTATTACTCTTAAAAGGCATTGTATCGTCTTGAGGTCTGAGCTGAAGTGGCTGTCTCCTCACTTGCACAACTGCTGCTCAAGCAGTGTGGAGTGGAGAAGCTTGAAAAAGAAAAGATGCTTGGGGCAGTCTTATCTACAGCCTCTTACACGCCCAGCCTGTTTCTTAGACAGTTCTACCCGATGTACTAACCTCTCATTTCCACCGTGCATGTTTACCTGATGGTGCTTGATTGTTGCAGCTACACTCGTTTGCACCCAGAACAGCGTCTGCAGAATGCAGTCTACAGAGGTGTGCATTTTTAATGTATATTGCATCATTATAAACAGACTTGAAAACTAAATCTGGGAACTAGCCCATGGTATTAATCCTAATCTAGTTGGGCCCAGTTCCAAA
Source organism: Donacobius atricapilla (assembly GCA_013397315.1). Taxonomy (NCBI): domain Eukaryota; kingdom Metazoa; phylum Chordata; class Aves; order Passeriformes; family Mimidae; genus Donacobius; species Donacobius atricapilla. Next base: position 296,696 of record WBMY01009113.1, read on the forward strand.
TGGGTGACTACATATGCAAACATTCTTCTGAATGTACAATTGGCTGTTATGAACACAAAATTAATTCTTGTGCTCATGCATGCATAATTTACACACACTGATTTAGATCCTGAACTAATTCCCTAGCAGAATTCCAGTGATCAGATTTAACTTGAAGACTGGTGTTAAAAAAACAACACCACCATAATGTATTCTTAAGCCACACAAAAAGAAGAAACTGAGAAAATAATTGTGGTTTCTATAACTAAAAACACCCCACAAAAACTTTCAGTAAAAAACTATTATTTTACAGCTGACTGCTGTTTTTTTTCCTTTCCCAGATCTCCCAGTTAATTCCCCCGCAACTATTTAATTTCTATTAATATGCATCTTATATTGTGGTGCATAAGCATAGTGTCATCCATTAAAAAGAATCAGCAGGATGAGGATTCTGTTAAGTAGAATGTTTTCTATCAGGTATATCTGAGTTTCATGTTTTAATGCACAAAACCTAAAATGCCTCTCAGGAACCAATACTTGGCTACTCGGATTTGAAGTGAAATGCAAAACAAGTGAGCCCAGTGAACCAAAAGTGAACTGTGAATCATAATCTAAGAAAGACCTAACTGGCATTAAGAAAATCAAGAAACAGAGGTTAGGCAATTCATGATGATGAAAAAAACAGAGTGAAATTACTTCTCTCCAGGTAATTTTCATGATAAATTTATGTCCTTTCCAAAATAAAGTAGTAAACATTGATTAAACATATGCCGGATCTATGTGTCTGTAATATTGCATTCTGTAACAAGACCATATAGAAATCATGCAAAATCATCATCAAGCATGCAATTAGTACAGAAGTACCCTGGAATCAGGATCTCGGAAAAATAAGACAGCCTGATTTTTCCATACAATTGCCACACAGATTTACCCTTTGTGTCACCCTTTTTTAAAAGGAAAGAGGGGTTAAGTTACAAGAGATTCTTAAGGGAATGCTATATTTTGGAAGGTGTGAGATTTGTTATTTAAAAACTGACATTACAGGAGCAAATGCTCAGGCTGGTAAAAAAAAACCCTGGAAAGTTAATAATTTTTTAAAGTAACATACTCGGGATATTAAATTGTAAAGTAGAATTCAAAGACTGGTATTTACTCAAGTCAGTTGGTTCTTGACTTTAACTCAGGCAGAAACAGGTCTTGTACGTGACGAGAGACATATGAAGAATGGGTTTGAAATAACCTCACATGAAAAAGGCTTCCCAGAGCTACTGATTCTGCATGCAAGCTGCAAAATATAATCTGGAATTTCCTTTGCCTGTTTCCCTATCCTTCACTCCTGATCACCATGATCAGAACACACTTTGAAACGTGCTGATGTACTTTGTATTTAGTTAGCAGAGGTGAACATTACCTTACTAAAAACAATAATGCAGAGATTTCAATTTCTCAAATTATGGCATGTTCTTAACTAAAGGAAAAAAACTATCAAAGCTGGAAAAAGAAATTATATGTGACTTTGCAATCAGGCTGGTATTTAAAAATACTACCAATATACTTGTTAGAGTTTGTTACTTGTAAGGGTTTAAGAAAATCTGTGCCAGAAAAATCATTCTGCATTTTGGCCTTTTTAACAGAGTCCAGCAGTAAGTCATTCTGATACTAGAAGTATTCATATCACCATGTTGCATGAATCTTGATTTATTTTTTATAAATAAAATCATGTGTACTGTATGTATATGTATGTATGTGTATATTTATTCTTATTTGCCAACATAATTTTTATATGACATATTTCCAAAAATTGCTTTTTTTAAAAAATAAAAAGCCCCGCATACCATAAAACAAGCTTGAAGTTACATTTAGGGTAACTTAAACGATCAAGCCCTACTCTTTAAATGAATTTAAATTATGCATTTTTCCATTGCCAAACACGTCTGAACGTTTCACCTTGCCTTGACTGATAGGCTGCATCTGGCAGTTTCTCCAGACAACATGGTGTTTTTCAGTCTAGAGGAAATATGCTCTTTAGGTCTTATTTAGAGGCAAAGGAAAATATCTGAGTTGTAAGCAAGAGTATCATAAGTATTTGACAAAAAAACCCCACCTATTTTCAGAATGTTCAAGGGGGCTTGGGATGTGGGGATAAATAGAGTGAGTAACTAAGATTTAATTGCAGCTTTTACAATACTTGGTACGCTTAAAACTCCCAGCCCTGCAGCTGTATGAACAAGTAAAAATCTTTCCTTTCTATGTTGTGAGTTTCTAGCTTTCATTTTTCAGAGTATTTGAAAAAGGTCGGCCCTAAAGGCCTAGAAGTCACAAGACAAATCTTAAAAAGGTTTTTCTTCCCACAAACCTTTATTTCATAAATCAATTTCTTGGCTTCTGGTTCTTGATTAGTTTTTAAACATCTGGAAGCAGCAAAAAGAATTAGAGATAAAAGATATGAAGATGCAAGTGAAGACCTTGCAGAGAAAGAAATGCTTATGTGCTGTGTGGATGCAGAACCACACCCCAGGTAACGTGGAGCTGCCTTGGCTATCCCCCTTTCCAGCCCACAGCAAAGGAATAATGTGAGCACACCCAGGGCAGACTGAATGGGGCACACTGAAAACCTTAAGATGTTGCCATTCACAGAAATGCCCTTTCCCAAACCAATTCCAAAGGTTTCCAAAACTTTGCTACAATGGAAAGTAGTTTTAATAAAATAATTAAAGAGATCACACATCCAGTTCCTAAAGTTCATTCTTCTTCAGTAAACATATCACAAAAGCACATACTTCAACTGAAGAAAACTACTGGCCATTTTATCAACTTTGTCCCACCTGTTTTTTATATCCACCTGTAGATGTGAAATCAAAGCAATTGCATCAGCTTAGCAGTGATGCAATGAAGATCTGTAATCAGACCCTTCATATGTATACATGTTGCACTCTAGCATAAAGTGAAGTGAGGACTACATTTTCCAAAGGCTACAAGTTGGTAGTTTTTCCTAATAACAATTTTAATTTTTCAGTTATTTGTTATGAATAGCTATAAGCAGTGAAATTCTAAGAGATTCATTTGGCATACAGAGATCAAAAAGAGCCCTTAGAGCAAAAACTATCCAAACTTGCTCATTATGCATCTTTTGCATTTTCTCCACCAGTAGCTGTATTTTAAGCAATATGTGTCCCTGTATGAACCAGGTTTAAGAATGAAAAGTGTCTAAAGAAAACTGGAAAGTCTTCCCATCAGATTTATCTTGGGCTTCTGATACTCTTGGGTTCCTTAATTTTAAAACCAGAATACTGCAGCAGTACCAGAAGCAACGGATAGGATCAAGACACCATCACAGCAGCAGGTATAAAAACACAGGGAAGGAGAAAAGTAACTGTTCTAAGGTGCTTAATTAAAAAGGAAAAGACAGAAAATGGAAATATTAATTATTTTTACTTGGCAAATGGTCAAGTACAGCATCCCATTGCACATCATGTGACATTCTGCAAGCACTCAGAAATAGACCCCTTGCCAGTTAAGCATTGATTCCCTGCCTTTGTTTTAAGGTCATCTTTCATATCTTTTGAAATACTTCTACCCTCTGAATTAGGAGAGCTCTGACTGCTGAAGATAGTAACAAAAAGCCTGTCAAAATCCATCATATATTCAAAAGACTATGTGATAAATTGTGACGTAAGTCCACAATTCTTGAAAAAAAAAATCATCTGGTCATGTAAGTCATGGAAATTTTTGTGATCTTATAAGTATTTTTGTATTTGGAATCAAGGATACCTCAAAGTATTTTCAAAACCATTCTGAAAAGGTATTTTATTCATAAGTGCTGTAAGCCAATAATGAAAAACGGTTTTTTCGCCATGCTTACACCAGAATTTCTTCTGATCACTTAGTAATCAACCACCACTGATGTACAGTTTTAATTATACCATCACACAGTTATCACTTCACAGCTCACTCCTACTTGCTCTTGCTTTGCCAACAAACAAAGTGGATTACAGCTCACAGTATTCCCTATGAGAATCCACTTTATTTCACAACTGGCTAACTGAAGCCATGGCAGATCTTTATATGTGTGCACTAATATGAACTGCAGCCAAGCAAGATACTTTGAAAACTTACTACTGGTAGATCCTAACTCAGATACAGAAATTTCCTAATTATGTCTTGGCCACATTCCACTACGTAAACAGATTCTCCTTGAAACGTCACCTACAAGTGCCTCGACAGCCACCAACCATCCAGAGACTGTGGAAATAGCTTGTTTTTTTAGATAAAATCTTACTGGTTCCTTCTTCTTGATATGAAATGGATCTTACAAAATATATTACATGTCACAGTCTTTGGCCTACTGTCCAAATTACTACATATCAGGTAGAAATGGTGAACACCATACTGAGCCAGAGACAACACGCCCTGCAATGAACTGTCTCCATTCTGCCTAGTGAAGGGTCATAGTAATACAGAAGAGCCCCACAAATAATGCATCCCATCTACCAGCTTTTTTATGAATTGAGCACAAAGCATGTTGAAGACAAGCACAGCTTTCCTAGATATTCTTCAGGACTGAAGGTAGCCATCTGGTCAGCAGCAGCTGGCAGACCATCATCTCCCCTTTATGTTATGCAACAACACAAAGGTACTTGACTTCTACAGGAAGCCTCTTCGCTTAGTGTAGGGTATTAATCTGGGGCTGGTTTTATTTAATTTCATGTTGAATTTCACTAATGTTTGGGTTTTTCTGTTTTGTGTGCCAGACTTCTTCGGGCTTCTCAGGCAGATCTGGAGAGTGCACTTGGGCTGGCAGCTCTTGTTAAAGTTCCCAACTAAAATACTCACCTCTTAAATAGTCTTTGACTAAACCAGTTCTACCTAAGGTGGCCTAAGAACCACCATTGGTGAAGGGAAAGCGGCCACTTGTCCTATGTGAAATGAAACCAGGATTTCCACAAGTCTGTTTCCTGAGACAGAGGCTACCAAGTTCCTAAAAACTTCCTGTGTCTACAGAAAAACACAAACTGAATATATTTCTCCTTTACAAACATCAACACAGACAAGTTAAAAATTAAAATATAACAGTCAAAAAAAAAAAAAAGAAGGCAAGGGTGTCTCCTTGTAAGTGCAGTGAGTTTAATGAAGTTGTAGAAATTAATTTGGCCCAAGTTCATCACATGTTTAAAGCTGATTAGATAAATTAGGCTACCACCAATTTAAATGTCAGTTGTTACAAATACTGAGCTCTCCTTATTCTTAAAATTACAACTTGCAGACACCACAAAATTACTTTCTCACATACATAAAACACAACTGGCTTCATAGCTACCCTTTTTCTCTTTAAAACATAAGGCAGCAATTTGTGCATCTCCATGGAAGGCAGGAGTAGCCCAAAAGTGAAAATACAAGCTAGTGATTTTACAAATTTCTCAGATTCCAAGTTCTGCACGGCAATTCCAAATTAATAGGACCCACAATTTAGAAAGATATTAATGAGGAGTGACAAAACATTCTGACTTTTCATAGTCATAGAATCATCAGACTTGGAAGCTACCTTTAAGGTCATCAATGCCAGTTGTCAACCCAGCTCTACCATAACCCCAAAACCACATCACCCTGCTCCTGAGACCTCTTGGATATCTCCAGAGATGGTGACTCCACCACCTCCCTGGGCAACCTATTCCAATGCCTGACTACCCCATCACTGATTTTTTTTTTCCTAGTATCTGAATCTCCCTTGTCTCTTAATATTAAGGCCATGTCCTCGGATGCTCTCACTGCAGGCACAGTAGAAGAGACTGGCCCCCACCTCATTACAACCTCCTTTCAGGTAGCTTTAGAGAGCAATGAGGTCCCTCCTGAGCCCCCTCTTCTTGAGAATAAACAACCCCAGCTCTCTCAGCCATTCCTCATAAGAGACGTTTTCCAGACCTTTCACAAGCCTTGTTGCCTGTCTTTGGCAACAAGATGTCCTTTCCAAAGTGAGAGGCCCAGAACTGAACACAGCACTCAAGGTATGCCCTCACCAGTGCCGAGTGGAGGATGGTGATCGCTGCCCTGGTCCTGGTGGACATGTTCTTCACAGAGGCCAGGGTGTCACTGATTTTCTTGGCCACCTGGGCACACTGCTGGCTCATAGTGACCACCCCCAGGTCCCTTTCTGCTGAACAGTTCTTGAGCCAGTCCTCCCCAAGCTTGTCAGGATTTATGGGGTTGCTGGGACTTGAGTGCAGGACCCAGCACTGCCCCTTTGCCTTCATGATGCTGTCCTCAGCCCACAGATCGTCTGTCCAGGTTTCCCTGCAGAGCCTTCCAACTCTTGAGCAGATCAACGCTCACACCCAATTTAGCACTTTCTGCAAATTTACTGAGGGTGCTCTGAATCCCCAGGTCCAGATCATCAAAAAAGATGTTAAACAGGGACCAGCCCCAAAACTGAGCCCTGGGGAACAGTCCTAGTGACCCACCACCAGGTGGATTTAGTTCCATTTTCCACAATTCTCCAGGGCTGGCCATCTAGCCCAGTTTCTACCTACTGAAGTGTTCCTCCATCCAAGCCACGAGCAGCCAGGTTTTCTAGGAGGATGCTGTGGGAGACTCTGACAAATGCTTTACTGAAGTCTAGACAGAGTGCATCCACAGCCTTTCCCTTGTCTACTAAGTGAGTCACTTGGTCATAGAAGAAGGTCAGGTTGACTAAGCAGGATTTGCCCTTCGTAAGTCCATGTTGGCTGGACTTGATCCCCTGCTTGTTCTGCATGTGCCATATAATGGCACTCAGGATGAAGTCCTGACATTCAGGACCTTCCTGTTTGTTGCTATCAAAACAGCACTGAACTCAGGCAGAAATAAGAGGCTCTGCCAGCTGACCCCAGCCCAGCAATGAGGGCTGGTTAAAAAGAAGCCCCAGGAAACTACTGAAGAAACAACTCCCAGTATCTCACAGTGGGAGATACAAGTGCTGATTAAGACACCACTCCTGCTAGAGTTATTAATGTGTGATCCTTATGGAATCACTGAAGCCTGGAGTTGCAGTGCGTAGGATCAAGCACCTTTAACTTTACTCCTGCCCCAGGCAATGCAGCCAAGACTCAGCTTTATGGGTCATCCAAAATCAAGGGGCTACATATCTTCAGGATTGATTTAAAGCCTTCAGAAACAAAACATGTAAACCAACGTGGTGCCTATAGATACAGTGTGTGCCTTATGACACTGCTCAGTTTCAATTAGCTTCACATCAAAAGGCAGCACAGTGGCTTGGGTTCAGCGTTTTTCATTTTTACTCACAGCATCCATCAATCCAAACAGTGATTTTCCCACACTATTTTATCAAACTGAAGAAATACCCAGTGCAGATTGTTCTCCTCATCAGACAGTGGAAATAAGGCAACTGGTAATTGAGCCTTAAAGGATGCAGCTAAAAGAAGACTGTCTAACGCTAGGCAAAATTTAATTCAGTCTCTGAACTAGAGAGCTTCCCTGATTATATTACTCCAGACACTGAACTTACCTTGCAAAACAATAAAATATTTTTGTGCAAACCTCATGCAAGAATTAACTCTGAATGACACAGACAAGTCATTATGTTGAGGAATTGTCATAACAGGGGGCAAAAAAGTAATTTGAGAATGCTAATGTGAGCCTTCTTGCAGTGCCACCTACAAATCATGTAGGCTGAAGAAATAGCAGTAGAAAAAGACAAACCTAGGTTTTATTTTGAATTAGGATTTGAAAGCCATTCATGTTGGGATCCAGGCAATTATTTGGTAAGTGATATGAAAGAAAGGAGCTATTTGTCTCCTTTAGCCATCCCTGTTGTTTTTCTTTCCCCCTTATACATATAGTTTGACACCACCCAAGCTATGCCTGTGCTCCAAGAACCGTAACTCCAGCATCACCTCTGACAAACATGCCTAAGAAATGCAGCAGCTCCAGGCACATGTGGAGTAGAGACCCTGTATTGGTTTGGCATGAATGGTAAAAAACCCAACTGGTGATCTGCTTTGGAATTGACAGCCAGGTTGGCCAATCAGGTATAGGTGTACATCCCTGGAACACATGGCTTAAATACAGGAATCTTGGGAATGTTCCTCCTCTTTCTTGCTGCGGCCACCATGAGGTAATGTCAGGGGAGGAAGCAGCGGGGCCTGGCTCAGGCCCCGCCGGCTGTACCGGGGCTGAGATGGGGCAGCCGGGATGGGGCTGGCCCTTGCGGGAGCTGAGCCGAGCCGGGTCCCTGAGCCTGGCAGATGCCGCAGAGAAAGGGGAGCCACGGCTGCTGACACCCAGCCGACCCTGCAGCCTGCCCCACACCGCCTGAGGGGCCGAGAGAGAGGGGCCGAGAGAGAGAGGGGCCGAGAGAGGGGGAAGGCGAGGCGCGGGCCTCGCCTCCGGGCTCCACACCCCCGTGCGGGCGGCTGTCTGCGCGGCGGCGGTGGTGGCTGGGGGGGAGAGCGAGAGCCGGCGTCACAAACGCTGCCGAGGAGCCGAGGGAGATGGCCCGGCCCCCACCAGTCCCCAGGTCCCCGGAGAGCAGCTCTGAACCCAGGCTGGGCCAAAACCCACCCCATAAGACCAAGGGGTGGAGGGGGAGAGAAGATCCTGGCTGCCGTTCCTGAGTTTTTCTGCACCACGTGGATTTAAGACTTTTCACCGATGCCGCGGCTGAGACCGCGTGCCCTGTGCAGGCCCGGGCAGGAGAACCTTAACTCTTTGTTAACCCTGACTGAAACCTTCTTTAAACTCTACCCCTTCTTAAAGAGAGAGGAAAGGTTAAATCGGAGGTATGCAAAGGGATAATATGAAGATATCAAAGTCAGTAAAGAAAGGATGACCTCTTAAGTGGGAAAGATGACAAGTTGCCTTAGTTTTGGGCTATAAATCTCCTTAATTTATGGTAACAGACTGTAATATTCCTTTAAATTGTGGACTAAAAATGGGGAGATGATTTTCTGGATTCAAGCAAAGGTGTCTGATTTTTACTGAGTGGACATTTGAATTTTACTGAATGGATGTTGAATTAAAAACTGATGCAGTGATCCTATGAGATGTCTTGAAGCCTCGTCACCAGTGAAGAATGAGAAGTCCCTTTGTTGTGGAGCTGTGCATCTTGAAAAGGTGAAACCCCATGTGTAAGTCCACAGCCCATATGCAGCCATAGGAAAGGCTACATTCGGGAAACTCACAAATGCAGGTTGTTGGGCGGGCTGCTTTTGTGGGAGCTGGAAGCCACAAACAGACTGTGTCTCTTGTGGAAAGTTACCAGAAGAATCAGGAGGGACTTGTCTCTCTCAAAGACTGAATGAAAGACTATTTTATAAGTGCTACTGACTTAGGAGTTCTGATGTTCTGTCTCTTTGCATTGTTTCATAGAAAAGTAGATTGTTGCTAAGGAGGAGGGGGGTGTCTTTTAAAAGGTTTCATGGGGTTTTTTTGTTTGTCCTTTAGTGTATGTTAATAAATCTGTTTCTATTTTTAAGTTGAGCCTGTTTTGCCTTTCTTCTAATCCTATTCCACAGTGAAAACACAGATCCCCACACTACGTTTCACAAAACAAATTTGGCGAATGTGAAACCATTACAGACCTCTGTGCTATTTCCCACAATTCCAGAGAGGATCATGTTCTTTGCACCCCATGGCCAGCCAGATCAGCTGGCTGGTGACAAAAGATGACTACAACCTAAGCTTCACACTGTACCAGCATTTTCCCAGTTATCTTCTTAAGTCTAAGGAGCCTGCAGAAGAATAGATGAAATATGCTCTGTACCTTTCTGTAATCACATCCCTTCCTGCCTTCTTCATTGGAAAAGTTATTTTCAGGGCAACTTTAAAGGACCCCAGGAACAGACATTGAAACAGCAGGCTGTAACACCTTTCCTCTCCTACCTCCTCACCAACTTAGCCTATATCCTTTGGATTTCCACTCTTCCACTCAGAAAGGTATAGCTTGGACATGACAGAAAACTGTTGTACTGTGGTTCATTATCTAAGTAGGACAGAGTGGCAACATTTACTACCTCTGCTGTCTTCTTGCCTCTAAAATTCACACCTTATGTGGAGAAGAAAGTAGGTGTGTCTTTGCCAATCCATTAATACCCCTGAAAGACCAGGTTAGGATCCTCCAAGGCAAAGAAGTACTATTTGAACTGTGATTATCTGGTAATTTCTAAAGCTGTGCACACCAGTTCCTCTTATTTCAGAGGAACAAGTTGTAGAAGTATAGATTTGGAGGTGTTCTACTTTGTACTAACTGTACAAGTGATGGCAATTACCTATTTTAAGGATTGTTAGAGTATCTCACTATGATCCAACAAAACAAATGCAAACAGCAGCACTCTAGCAGCTAAGAACACATTTTTTCAGTGAAGAGCAGTGAAGACTGCAAGGAACTGACACAGAGGCAGTAAAACTACAAACCCCATCAATTAGCACAACATCAGCATTAAAGGATGAAGGATAAAGACATGGAAGGGTAAAGACATTGTCTATATCTAGTTGTATTGGAATAGTAAAAATGTTTTAACTACAACCTTGCTTAAAATAAACAAATGAGTTTGAGGTCTAGATCACTCAGAAACCATTTCTTTGGGGTTCAGTTTCTTCCCCACGAACACATAGAAATGAACACCTAGATTCCTGCTTCTGACCTCAAATAAGAATCAGGCTTATTTTTGCCACTTACTTCCTCTGGTGGCATGAACTTGGGGCGCACAGTAGCTCCAGTTCATTAGGAGGGATTTCTTTTTCCATGTAAGTTCTCTTACCCAAACCTATTTCTAGTCTCATGGTTAGAGATTTCCTTGCTAAACATGTGATTTAAAAACACAAAAAGCAGAAAAGCAAAGGGCCTGGCCTCCCCATAATTAGGCCCATTCTATGGTCCTTGGAAGACAGATGTGTAGTTTCTTGATATTTAAAAATAGAGAGGTGCTTTGAGGTTCTGCATGAGGCAGTTCTGAACCATGACATAAGCAGAAATCCAGAGAATGTCAAAGTCATGCTACCGTACTGAGCATAGAAGCCTCCAAGCCTCCATGCTTAAGGGAGCAGAGAATCATTTTATTATCTGACCTCGGACACGGCGGGTAACTTAATTCCATGCAGCCTGCATTAACTCATCTGGTTTAACCCGTTTAGTTTGCAAGCCCAACAAGTTTAACTGGTCGTTACTAAAATTCACTCCAAGGCTCTGGTTCTGCACAGAACCTGAGGTTTACCCCCACACCTGCCACAGGGCCAACTGAATTCAACTGCTCATGCACTGCTTATTGCTGGGATGGCTGTAGCTCAAGCTAATCTCGTGAGCCACCCACCATGGGCTTTGAACAACTGAGAACCTAAACTCTATAATGCAAAAGAGCCAGAAGGCAGCTCTGAGACCAGCTCAGCTCTGGAGTAAGCTGTAGATGCAAGCAAGCAGTAAATGTGCAAAAGTGTCTTTATTAGAGAATGAGGCTGGGTACAATCAGCAGCCTGACTCAGCCCTGTCTCCTGCTGCTCCTGCTGCACACATCTCAGAGTGCCAGCTGGCCAACCTTGCACAAATCTACCATTAAATCAGGACATGTGTCCCAACACAATGCGCAAATACAGAAGAGAAGACCAGTTCCAGCCTCAGCAAGCCTGTGAGAAACACCAAGGGACAGTGAAGCACTGTCTGACAGTGAGTCAAACCATGGCAACTACAGATTAATTACTGATTATTTTTGGGTATGCCACATGGCAACAAGAAACATGAAAGTGTATGGGAGATGGATTTGTAGTGCTTTTGTTTCAGCTGAGGAGATTCTTCCCAGCATGAATGAAGAATATGAAAAAGTATAAAGGGTCTTGCTAACATCAGAGGTCATGTGGCAGCTTTTGGATGCTTAAAGGAAGCAATGATTTAAAGCTTCTCCCATTTGGACTTCATTCTCTATTTCTTCCTTCCACTCAAGGGTGGGATACTGACATATGCACAGTCAAAGGAGCAGTTAGTATCATAAGGACCATACAACTTGAAAGAGAAATACCAAGATTACTGGCAATAAAATAAGCAAGTTTAAGAGAATAATGCAATTAAAAATACACTAATTAATCAATGGTGGGATTCTGCAGAGACACATTGGGACTCTACCTGAAAAGTCTGGGAAGAAAAACCTAGGCCCAGATTTAAAATATACATAAAGCAACATCACAGTCATTGAAAATTCAATGATCAATCCTGATGTGAGACAAGTCTCATCCCACTGTGGTAAGACCTCATAAAAGTTGAATTCAGTTCCTCTACAACATATCCTTACCAATGCCAAAACATTGGAGCTCTGAACCTTGAAATACCGAAGATTTTCTCAAGAGTAAACCCCAGAAGCCAGAACTTCACAAACAAGACTGCAGGATCTCTCAATAGGAGATCAAAATTAATTTCCCATTCAATTTCTTTTTGTAGAAATACTGGTGATTTCTAGATGTAAGTCAGTCCTCCAAGTAATGAATGACAGCAGCCAGTCAACTAGTCTAAATTGTTTCAGTAGATACTGATTACCAAGTGACCTTGGCTGGCTATGTTGGTGTGGGCTTGATATTTCTGAGCCTGAGAATTTTAGCTTGCTAACTATTGCTAGCTCCTTTCCCAAGGGAAAGCTGTCAACAGTTTTCTCTCTTCAAAATATCTCTCCCCATTTCTCAAAACAGGTTAAGTAAACAGTGTTCCATTTCCCTTAACAACTGTCCTCAGGTGTTGCTTCCTATTACTTAACCAATGGAGAGAAGTGTCAGGCCCATGGACCAAAAATACACCTTTTTAGCACAACATATTATAAAAGAAACTGTTTGAATTGTATATAAAACCTTCTTCCTCTTCTGACAACTATAGGAAGTCAATCTATTTCATGTCCTACTGTGACAATGTTGGCTATCACAGCTCATTTCCCCATTTCTGCATTCACTGATGTCCAGAATTTCCCAGAATAATCCTTACAGCCTATCTTCAAGCAATGGCACACAGAAAATTTGTAAGGTGAGTGGAAAATAGCTGTCTGCTTTCTGCTCTTGCACCTCACACAACAGATGTTTTGGCCATCACCTTACACTATGTAATGATGCAGTGTAAGAAAAATATTGTTCCAATCATCAACTGTGTCCTACGCATAACTTTGCTTGCTAGGGTATTTTTGAAAAGGACAAATTGTCTTCATTAATTGAAGCTGTGCATGCTGCATTTTACAGGAAAGATGCCTCAACAAGCATGACCTCACCTTGCAAGGAATTACAAAGTTCCCACACAAAAGAAATGTTGTAAGGAGAAAACACAGGGACTCAACTTAAAAAAAAAAACAAACAAAAAAAAACCCAAAAAAACACCAAAACAAACAACCAAACCCCAAACAAACAAACAAGAACTCAACAAAGTTGATTAGAAAAGAACAAGCCATTCAGGATAGTTTTGAAGCAGTCACTGCTATGTGAACACATTTGTGAGAGACTGTCCTGAGGGTTGCCAAAAGGGGGAATATTCAGTTTTATTTAACATCTTTATTATGAATCCAGCTGAGGGGCTGCAAATGCATTTCTTGAGTCTGCAGCTATATGTAACCAAGAGGCACTCTGCGCTTTGGGGTGCTGATGCTGTGAAGTGCACAAATCTGCCTTTAATGGTAGGTTCGCTCACATCAATGCCAAGTTTCTCAGAAATCCTAAATTCTTGTGCCCTTTTGACAGTCAGAGCTTTATATCAGAGGAGCTACTCAGGCACTAGGGGTGTCACTTACACACACTTACCTGTCCAACTCAAGAGTCTTAGGGAGCTTGACCTAAAGTCCCTTGAAAGCAACAGCAGTAAAAGACTTGATCCATGGACCCACCTCAAATAAAATGCACGTGGGAAAGTTAGTACTTGACATGGAAATTAAATGGTACACAGAATATCCAACAACTCAGCTCTTTCAAGCTGGATAAAGCACTATGGAAAGTCCTTTAATAAGAAGGTAATAGTAGAGAAACTTCTTGGCCTGGTTTTGAGATTGGTGAGATAATCTGTTGGGCCATTTTCAACACTGATTTTTTGATGCTCTGCTTAAAATGAGCCTAGAAGCCTGAGCAAATACAAGTATCTAACTCCATTTTGAGCCTGAATAGCTGAGGTCATTAGAACATTCAAACATCACTCTCAGCCACCAGATACAAGGAGCCTCTTAATCACGAAGGAGCACCACACTGGGGTGACACATCACCATGGACATACTACTATGGGAAAGGGTGTTTTTTACTGAGCAAATGGGAATAGAAGTAGAAAGACAACATAATTAAGAACAGCGATGTTGTGGTAACTGTTTATAGTTTATCCTTTGCTGCTTTGCCTTGTTTCCTACAGGACTATTTGCCAAAATGTCTCATTGTCTGCTGGTAAGGCAGCTTATTTAATAAAAAAACCGAACAGAACTACAGCCTTTTGCATGGAGACAGCTGCTTGTACCACCAACCTCTTGCTTACTATACAGTAAGAGCTGTACAATGCACCAGCTCTAACTTAGAAAGCATCCACTAGCTTAAAAATGTTGCTTATCTGGTTGCTCTCTTACTGCAGTGAAGGACGCAACATTTTTCTCCCTTCACAAGAGCATGAAGGGCTGTCCTCTCCAAAGGCATTGCATGGTAGTCTCCTAGTTCTTATCATGAGGATACTGAGCAGCCATTTCATCACCCTTGTATTTCAGAGGAAAGAACCCAGCCCTCAGGCAACCAATCAAATTTAGACCACAAGTCCCTTTGGTTACTAAAGCACAGCCAGCAAAGACACTTGTGGCTCAGAGTTTAACCAGCCTGAACAGCAATCAACATGTTTAGAAAATGAACCAAACCTGTTCGTAACACATAATCAACCCCGATAAAGGGCAGACTAGAGTATGCACTGGAAGAGCTATGACATACGTAGAAGACTAATATGGATGTTCACATAGCATCCCTCCTGGTCTTAAAACTTCACGTTGCGCATTGGGAAGACCTACATTAATTCCTTTTTAACTTCCAAAACAAAGTTTCACTGTAACTTGTATGTCTTCTCAGCAACTCTCAGGGCCTGCTGGCTCAACCTGCGTCGTTATTAAAAAGCAATTAATATGTTTTTGCCACTAAAAGCACTAATACAATGCTAACATATCAAATTTGCTTGGAAGAGCAATGAACAAAAGGTGATTAGCCTTGACTCCAGCAGCAGCTCCTCTGACAAATGCATCCCGAACATACATTTCCCAGCACCATGTGAGTCTGACCCACATCATTTAGCAGCACTTTGTAGGAATTTAAGAGGACACCCTGACTCACAGAACTGCTGCTGGTGGGTATCTTCAGTTTGCCCAATAGCTCTCTAGGTCAGGCATTTGGTTTTCAGGCTTGAGTTCAGTTCCCTCCTCTGCTCAAGTGGAGATTGAACTACAAATATCTGCACTCAAGATTGCAGGACAGCTATGAGTGACACTCTCTCAGCAACTCTGGGTGAAGCTATTTCACTATTGATAAAATACCTAAATATCAATAGAAAAAAGAGCATGAGCCTGGCTCTCAGCATCACCTGTAAGGATACTCACTTGCCAAGCAAAATCCTTCATTCTCTGTTCTAATCCTCTTTTAGTTATTTATATAAAATTTAAAGAGAGGGGTTTATGAAGACTCCCCAGCTCCAGATTAGTTTTCAGCTTTGTGATTAAAGCGACTAATGGGACATATAAAATTAAATAAGCCCTCAGGAAACAGGGGAAGCAAATGCAAGTTTCCACCTTCTAGGTGACAACATGAAACAACAAAATGCCAAGAAAAAAGGGTTGATGACCATTGATTGTTTTGTGAACACAGGAATTTCCTTTTTTTGCTTCCCCAAGCAGCTGTTGAAAACTGTGCTATATGTTTTACTTTAAATGGAGTGAAAACTGCTTTTTAGAGAAAAGGGAAAAACATCATACTCAAGAAAACAAAAAAAACCAGCTGAGGTTATGCTGGTTTGGTTTTTTATTTTATCATTCAACTCATTTGACATACATTAAAAAAAATTAATTATCTGGACAGGCCAGTTATGAACATTTGATGTGTTGCTACCTCTACCCTGAGCCTTGCATTAGACATATGCTAACATCAACAGATGTCATGCATGCAGATCAAAGACAAATATCCATTTTGAGCGTAATCCTGAAGCAGCTCTATCTTTGCAAGAAGGCAAAAATCCACTTTATTCTTGTAAATCCATCTGTCATCAGACCACCTCAATTCTGCCATGGATATGAACACCACAAATGAAAACATACATGAGGCTTTACTTGAACAGACGATAGTCAAAGAGCTGCTCCTCAGCTAGGGGTAATGCTAAACATGAGAGAATAACCCACATAAAAGATCCCTGGTTTGCACCAGAAATTATGCCTGTTTCCACTTAGAGGATTGTGGTAACACTTTGTTTTTCACACAAAAAAAATACTTTAATGGGCAAAACGTAAGCATAACAGGAGATAACAGGAGATACCAGTTTCTGTCAAGTCTTTGCAATTACTCTCTGACCAACTGGACTTGGTAAATTTAAGTTCACGATCCCAAATCTGACAAGGTTTGAAATATTCCACACACATCTCAGTAAGGCCTAAATGGCACTGAATTACGTACAGAGTGACCCCAAACACAGCCAAATTAGGTTTTTTGAAGCTTATCAACTCTGAGATTTTGTATAACAAGTGCATGTACATACCTGAGTTGCGAGAGTAGGGCTTTACATACCAATATCTGGTACTCATGTTTTCTCACTTAGTAGCACAATCACTGTCTTTCCTGATTGTTTTCAAGATGTTTGTTGCATTTGTATCTATTGTATGACTTCTTATTTTAATTTTCTCAGTAATGACAGAGACATTTGCTAACATTCAATATTCAGTAACAGAATCCAAATACAGTGCCTTTTTCTCACATGGCATACGTGTGAGTAGCCAGGAAAACAAGTTTAAGACTTTGATTGTACAACCTTGAATTAATTTGATGATTAATATCTGAATCTTGGGAAAATTAATCTGCCCCTTGTCTTGTACTGACTCAGATTTCCTCCTAAGGCATCAAGTACCACACTGGAAACACTAGATCATCCTAAATATTACAGAAGAATTTTTAGCCTTTTTGGTTTGGGTTGTTTTTTCATTACTTTTAACCATCATTTTCCAGGTGTCTTCCATGTTATTGGAAAACTACCATCTAGATCATGCAAGACAACATCTGCAAATTTCATTTCTCCCAGCACAGGGAAAAAACTGGAAAGATCTCCAACTTGCATCTTGAGTCACCTCCCAGACAGACTGACCTTGTCTGTTGTTTCTTTAAATCTATTTTAAATGCAACTGAATGTCTTTATTTGGTATTTTAAAAGAAAATGTTTGTTGATAATATCAAAACAGAACCTTTAAAATACACAGAATAACCATACAAATGAGCAGCTTGGCTGCCAAATATTGTGTGGGTAATAATTATGGGGAAACCAAAAGCCTAGGCAATGCACTGAACACAGATCTGAAATACAGTGCTTTTAAACATTGGCAGTCTATTATCACAGCCAATGTGATTTCTAGGACTTGCAGAAGAAAAAAATCTTTATATTACAGTCTGCTCTTGTCTCACTGCAGTGGACTAACTCAATTTTGGTGCTGTGCAAATAACACTGATATTGTGAACAAGGGACCTCAGGGGGAACTTCTTTATCAAGAAAAACTTGGTGATGCCCCACAGTGATTCACAGCTTCCCTTTTACTGTTGGAATGCAGGAAATATATATGTCCTTTTAACTTCCAGCATGCGAAATCCTTCACTCCCCACTGCAAGGGGAAAGGTCATTCTTCTATTAGAGAAAGCTTTGCTCTGATCTTTAACATACAACAGCAAAAAGCCCTCAAGACGATGACGAAGCTGCTCCATAAACTCACACACCTGACATTTCCAGCCCTTCAGCTCATTAAGGGAGTGTATCCCAGGTCACAATACATTACTATAGCCCACATTCCCAAGTATTGCCATTTTACAGCTGGGCTTAAGGTACACCAGACCAACAGTGTGGGCCCCAAGGCAG
The DNA here is from genome assembly GCA_013397315.1 of Donacobius atricapilla. NCBI lineage: Eukaryota > Metazoa > Chordata > Aves > Passeriformes > Mimidae > Donacobius > Donacobius atricapilla. The sequence continues at coordinate 314,730 of WBMY01009113.1, forward strand.
ACTGCACACCCATTAGGCAAGGCTTCACTGTGAACAATAGCAGTCACAGCTCTGGGGAGATGAATCCTGTGGTCTGCCATTCAAGATGCTGTCAGTCATTAAGCAGGGAAGGCAAAGGGCAGAAATCCAGATTTAAAAGGAAGAGAAATCTGTGGGACAGGGACAACAGTGGAACTGAGTATTATGGCATTAATGTCTGATGCACAAAAACCATGTGCTTAGTCCAAGTGCTATCACAAGCAGTATTTTACTGTATTTATTCTGCTCTGAAGAATAAAACTTCTCTAAGTGCTTGGCTTAAGAAATAATTGGACACCCAGATTATCATTTAACAAATGACTTTGATGGAACAATCTTTCCTAAATCCAAAAGTCAGTGGATGAAATTTCGATTCCAACAAAATCAGACACTTTCTAGAGATAACCTGGAGAGGCATATGAGTATCTGACAGCTATATTTGTTACACCTCATAAACTGAATGTGGATTTCTTCTTTGCCTCCAGGTAACAGTCATGCATTTACACAGATATCTCATGGATCTTCCCAAGATAAATTTTTCCTACCTTCATATCAGCTCAAAAGATTTTCTCAGGGAGGGGAAGAGAGGGAAAAGTTGTCTGGGCATCCCAAGCATTATCACATTCAAAACGATAAGGTACAAGCACAGATTTGTGTGCAAAGAGCGCTGTGGCAGATGCTGCCAAACTGAAAGAACAAATTCTATAGAGGTACTGCCTACAGTGTTATAAGACACTCGGTGTGACATTTACAGTCAGTGAGAGTCTGAGACTCATGATCAGGGCAAGATGTTTCAGGTTGATTACCTACTCAATTAGAGTGTACTATAACCAGATTAAGAAGATTGCTCTATCCTTGATTACTTAGAGTGGTTTTGTTCATACCATTTATAGAGATTTGTACAACTCAGATGAATATATTAAGCTTTCTGTTACTGTTTTCATTCTTCCAAAGAAATATCCCAAATTAATTGAAACCATATTTTTTGTTTTCATAACCAGCACATCACAGCTTTTCAAATTGGAGCATGCAATAGCACTATCATAGCATCACATCTCTCTGGCAGTCAGAATTTGCAGTTTCAGAGAGACAGATATGCCTCAGGATGGAAACTTTTGTGAGAAATTTGGTGGGAAGAAGAGGAAAAGAGTTAAGAGGGATAAAGGGAGAAATGCGACTATATTTTAATAAATTGATAGAAATCCCTAAGAATTATTAGATAATACAGAGCTGAAGCTCCTAAGCCAGAAAGTACTGCAAGCTGGGAGAGTACTGACAAAGGACCATTAAAAAGCCTGGGATGTTCTTACCTTTCATTAAGTTAAACATATGTTACTGGCTCATGAGGCAGGAACTACACATGGGGGACCTTTCCATCTAATCCAAGCTGCTCTCATGCTTCCACAAGGAACTTCACTACTATGCACCATATCTATTATTAAACTTACTCAAACTTCTTATCATACTGAGGGTTTTCAATTGCTCTGATCATGAACTAAAGTAGGTTGGAGTTATGAAAGCAAACTAAACCTGCTAGGTTTTTCCACCTTTAATGTTCTGAAGTACTTTTTGGCAAATCAAGAAATAAATTGAAAACTTAGTCATTTTGATTACAGAGCCAGACATCTTTGCCTGCAAATAGGACCCCAAAATTCTTGGTTTTCAGCAGCTCTAGTCTACAGCTATTACACATTCATACATTATATGAACACATACAGAAATATGTGTTTGTTGTCCCATTGAAAGACATCTTTCAAAAAGTACTCTGCAGTATACCAAAATCGCCTTCTAGAAAACTAAGTGTATAAAATTGCCTTGACATGAGTGACAGTGCTCTTAAGCCAGTCATCCAAAAGACCCTACTCTGAAAAGCATAGTTTGTATTGGATATTCAAAAATTCAGCATAACACGGCACATTGCAAATGACTGAGCTTTTACATGATAGTGCCAATAGAAAAGCTACTCCTTTATTAGAATTATGTACTCTGCCTTAATACACGGCACATCCTTGCCTCTAAATGGCAGATCCTGCAAATGAAGAGAAACATCACAGCTACCAATAGCAGAATTCATATACTGTTAAGGTATCCTTCAGTCTATTATTTATTACTTTGCTGCAATACTATCCATCTGCACAACACATTGCCATGCTTGTCCATCATTACAACTTACCTGTTTCCACAAAGCTTAAATGGCTTAAGTGATTACAACTTTTACCTTCTGATGTGAGCTGGGGATAGAGCTGTCGTCAGAGCTCAGTGCAGCTTGGCACTCAGGACTAAGGGAGGTGAACATCTTTGCTGCACACTTGCAGTGGAGCCGGAGGGCAAAGGCAGCTCCTGGCCAGAAGCACACAGAAATGTTCATCCCTACAAGAAACCTACTGCGCACACTGCTGCCACTCTGAATCAGGCCTCATGTCACTGTGGCAAAGCCATTTAAGTGCCACTAGTTATCAATGCATTATTAGTTCCATCTTGTGTGGACACAAAGAAGTGTTTTCACCCCTCACAGCTCCTTTCATCAGCCAGTGCCACCGTGAAAAGTTACTGTGTGGGCACAGCCTTTTAATGAAAAGCCTTGTTAAGCTCTCCACAGCACTTATTTTTAAAGCAGTGCATGAAATGAAAAAGGAGTATCTCCCAGCACAATGTATTCCTAGGAGCCTCTGATAATTAGGGCAGTAACTTAATTTTCACATTTTGGTTTCTACTGGGGTATGTGCCAATTATAAGCTTCTGTGACATTCCTACCACCCAAAATTTTTCCTCTTCTTAAAAATTCATGCATAGCTTATGTACAGCTGCCTGCAAGCTCCATTTATGCTATAGTAAACATTAAATATTAAAGCATCCATAAAGAAGTATTATGTAAGCTGTCACCAATTCACTGGTACCAACCAGTGCCTTTTTTACCCACTGATCCTGGTGCAGTACACCTCCCATTCAGAGCCCAGCCCACACAGGACGCTGGTTTAGGACAACAACCAAATGAGAGCTCAACCATACAGCCCTGGCTGCCAAGACAAGGACATCTTCAGCTGCACCCCTGGCACCATCCCTGGCCACTGCCCAGGACATTGCACTCAACAGCATCTGGACAGCACAGGCAGAGCAACTCCTTATTCCCCTCCAAGGACAGCCAGCACTCTCTCTACCTTACATTGCCTTTGGTGTCATCTCACACTCATGAGGACTTTACTGTTTCGTTGATGCTGTGCTCTCTTCTCAGTCTGCCACTTCCTCACCTCTCAGCCTTCTCTCATGTAGGATCACACAATCATTCAGGTTTAACAAGACCTCTAGGATCAAGTCAAAACATTAAGTTAACGCTGTCAAGTTCACCACTTAACCACATCCCTAAGTGCCACATCTACACAACTTTTAAATACCTCCAGGGATGGCAGTTCCACCATTTCTCTTGGCAGCCTGCTCCAATGATTGACCACATGTTTAGTGAAAAAATTTTTCCTGATATCCCATCAAAACCCCTCCTAGCACATCTTGAGGCCATTTTCTCTCACCCTGTCACTTATTACTCAGGAAAAGATATTGACACCACCCCTGCACCTCTCTGCAGGTAGTTGTAGAGAATGATATGGTCTCCCCTGGGTTGCCTTTTCCCCAGGCTAAACAACCCCAGCTCTCTCAGCTGCTCCTCATCAGACTTAGTGCATGTGCACAAACAGGGTAGCGGCTCATTTGCTGAAATCAAACCCAATTCAGTACTGTGATTAAGTATATGCTTAAATTTTAAGTAGCATAACTGAAGCATGAAATTTAAACACACATAGCAGCTCAACTGTCCTTATGAGGATTATAAAAGAGTGATTCTAGCTGTTAAGGTGAACTTTTCTGTAAAAATGAGTAACACACAGGACTACCATTCCTCAGAATATCTCAGTTTTGTCATTTGCTTTCATCTGTAATTAGGGCAAAACCTCAAAATATCAGTATTTTTAACAGAATAAAGCATTTAGAAAGTACTGTTTCAGATAGTAAGTATCCCACTATTTCCCAGCTGAATGCCTTAGCATTACAGACTAAATAGCAAAGTCTTAATTTAAACTGGTTTGACATTAAATTGAACTGGGTCTAGACTGGCCTTGAGGTGACATTCGATGCCGCAAAGCCTCCCAATAGTATCTCCTGACCTCATTGTCCCCCAAAGGTCTGATCTTCCCCAGCCACCTACATCTTACTGCACTCAGCAAGCAGGGAGAACCAGTGATCTATTGGGAAATTGTTCAGGCATAAGGAAAGGCAGGGAGATTTTTGAAATTAATTTCTGTACTCTTCCCTGAGTATACATTTTAGAAAAACATACAGTAGGACTAAAATTTTGGATGTGGCAAAAGCCATGCAAAATTTGAGGAATCATTTAAATTGTTACTTACAGCATAAATGAAAATACCTGTTACAATATGTTTGTTGTACCTTTGCTTCAGATTTCGAATTTTTATTTCCTCTGTATATAATGAGACAATGATCAAGTCATCACTCCAGTTATCTTTGATAAAATAAGGGTATCAACATGTTAAATGGGCCCAGCATCTCCAGGTCATCAGTCCCACCTGTGAACTCCTCCTCCTTCTCTAAATTCTTTCAAAAACTTTCCTGCCCCATGGGCACAAGAAGAAGATGTAACACAGAAAGAAGTGGAAGACTTCTTTATGTCAGCACTGTTTTTCCTATTTACCATTACATTTGGAGATCTCAGTTATACAGTTTGTATGTATTTAATGTGTCACACTGATTCTGTATCAACCTAGTGTCTCAATCAAAATGTTGTACAGCAGCAAGAGAAATGCCTTACAGTAGTCTTGGTGTATTAAATCAGTTGCATAACTTTTCTTAACATCAAACAGAAAAAGCCCAATTTGACATGATTTTTTTTTTTTTGTACACGTCAAATGCCAGATGGGCTAGCTTTCCTTGTGCTACCCTTCCTTAAGATGTATAAATTGCATCCCATAATTTCTGTTTGGCATAAATAACAGGTAATAGACAAATAAGTGGCTGGGTTGTACCATTCCTCCTTCAATACCTACAAAACAGATACCCTCTGTAGTTTTCCTGAACTTCTCCAGGGCTCTGACACATAATAAAACTTGTATTAGTGGCCTGCACAACACATCAGTAAGCTCTTTTACAAGTAACTGATGGAAGTTTCTGGATTTGTTGATTTCCTTAAGTGCAGAAGGTTTCTATTTTCTGTTCCCCATTGGGTGCCATATAAGCAATATGCCCAAGAGACACACACAAGAAAACAGACCCTGCCTAAGGCTGAGGTCAAAATGTTTTGACCTGGATGATGCAAACTAAAGCAGGTCAGAAATGGCAGTATTCCCCCTGACCTCCAGAAATGTCATTGAGGAATACACGTTAAGAGCTACACAATTTTCTGAAAAATAAACTCAAACGAAATTTCCATATCTTTATTCCTAAATTAAGGATTGCATGCAGATAATCTATATAATATAAAATCTATAACCTTGCTAATCTCCTCCCTTATTTTGCCTCCCTGTCTTTTATTACCTCTCACATCTCTTTCATTTTTAAATGGTCTCTTACACCTTTTTTGAGTGAACAGAATGAGAATCTGTACAGGAGGGTGAAGAGAATCATGTCTGGTGCCCTCCAGAAAGGACTGTCCTCTTGCTCTGGCCACGTTGCAGTATGTAACAGTGAAAACAGTGTTACGTTTTCATAGAGAAAAGTTCTCATTGTGCATTCCTGTGGCTAAAAAAGAAATCACTGTCAAAAACAAATGTAGAATGAACTCAGATTTTCATTAGATGGGGTAGCCTAGATAAAACAAAACAAGTGGTATGTTCTGGGCTGGTCCAAGGGAAAGAAGCTTCAAGAAGATAAATAGTAGATGCATTAAAAATAATGCTTCGCTCTACCACAGTATCATGGGTAAGTCAAGGAAAACAGAATATGGGTCTAAGCTGTACAAACAGTAATAAATCGAGTTTAATTGGTTAATGTTAAACATGTTTTACATGAAGAATGGGGAGAAAGAATCTAGACTTCATTTGAAGAAGACAGAAGCAGTGGCCCAAGGCTTCCTGGACAGGACAAGTAGCCAGAAAACTTAAATCCTCCCAATTTCCTGTGGCAAATTTCAGCTCATGATCAGAAACTCTCCCTCAGAGCCTGCCCAAAGCCTTACTCAGGGAAACAGAAAAGGCAAGAACATGAGTAGAAAACAACATTAGTTTAAGAGCATGAGCAGCAGTGCATAAAGCTACAGCAAGGAACAGCAGCTGAAACAGTCTCTACCATGCAGAAGATTTTTGCTCATTTTCTGAAGACAGCAGAAAACCTATATTAAGAAGGGCTATCCAGTCCTTTCCAACCTCTTCCCAAGCCTATTCATCCCTTCTCAAACAATTAGCTGTGTGTAAAATTAAACCTTCACATAATTGTATTATCCTTCAAGCACAGTGGAAGAATGGTGGAAGTTTTCTGGACCAGAAGGGGAACAGATTCACCTCTCCACTCATCAAAGCCTCATTTTTACATTTTTTCCACAGTGAAATGGAAACAGACTCGTAAAAAATAAATGGAAATATAAATGTATCTAATTCCTTCAGTTCCTCAGATGAAACCAGTATGGAATATACACAGTGGCTATACCTCTGCAATACTCCTCATACTCTTGTAATTCAGGTTTGAGCAACTCAAAACACTCAAGCAAGCTCCTGCACCATTAACTCCTTTAATGCTGATATACCAGTGTTCAGGATTGGCTGCAGGGATTTGGTCACTTGAGATTTTTTCTTATTTTTTTAGTTAACTCAGGGCATAGACCCCACCCAAAACCCCACAGCAGTAGGACATAAATGAAGTACACCACCAACTCCAGCTACAAGACTGAAGGGCACACTTTTCATTGCTCCATACCACTAGACCTGTATCTGCTGCGGTACACAGGATTTTGAACAGGTTCACCACCTGAGCACGTGTCATTCCCCCGGACACGCACCAAGTATGCTGCTATGATCACACACCGCCAACAGCACCTGGAAAAGTCACATAGAACCTAACTCGTCTATCTTCACAAACTAGTCCCTGCTGTGACAATACAGTGCACTAAACTTTCATCAACAACTGAATTCCCTTGCTGCTACTTAAACCATGACTTTCTCTCATCTCTCAACACTGTATTTTTTCATACTTTTAAAATCTTCTCTATACAATAACACTGTTCAGAGATTCTATCATCAGTTAAAAACAACAATGCCTTTAAGGGTATATTCGCAAAAAAATTGCGAAGTGACAATCACAATATCTATTTTAGAAACCTTCAGAAAGCAGATGAAGTAAATCCAACGTGTTTTGGGACCCACCACTGTTTGTGAATAAAAAAGGAAGTAAACTTTGAAATTCAAGAGATCCCTTTGGTCTGTATCACAAAAATCTAAATGTTAAATCACAGAGTTCAATTAAATACACAGGTCAAGTAAGGCCTCTGCCAACTTGTCCTGTGCCATACACACAGTTCAATTTGGTGTCAGTAGTGGTAAGTTGGAAAGTTTATCATTGCCAAAATCCATATTTAAGTTTTTACCAAGCCTGAAGTTTATTATCCATAATGTTTTTCAATATAGTACAGACATTCTGGAAGATGAAGGAGATTATAATATCATGCCTTCATGAGAATATGAGGCTTCATGAGAAATTCAAGTTAAATAGGTTAGCAATTCCCTTTGCTGTAACTACTCATGTTAGTTCAAAAAGGAGAAAGGAAAGCAGAAAAATAAAAAGCGTTAAAAAGGGATCTGTAAGGTTGAATGACAGCAAAAGAAGCTAAGTTAACATAGATTACTCAATAACCAGTTTATTCTAATTGCTGTTGGAGAACCAATGAAAAAGATTTCATTGTCTTATCACCAGTGATCACATCTCTCTTGAATATGAAACGCTTCTGTTTCCCAAGGTCTGGAAATGCCTTGGCAGTTGCTACTTATTCCCTAGGGATAATTCATCTTCTCAACCAGAAATTCAGTTTTGCTGCCCACCTAATGTAGAAGTGGAGGACTCCAACTCTGAGAATTTTCCTTAGCATCTGACCACTGTCATATATTCTGACACAACCAGTTATCCTGCCTACAACATAGTCAAAACAATTGGGTCTAGGGCTCATACTTGGGAAGGTGTGCAGAATTGGCATTAGATGAATATTGGGACAAGACTTCCCATGCTGCAGGCCTTTGAAAGAAGAGTAACTCCGATATCTTTTCAGCATCAGAGATTTCTGTTCTACCTCCTGAAACTCAAAGCCTTAGGCAGGAAAAAAACAAATCCATTTGAATAGAAAAGTCTTTTATTTTGTAGCTCACTCAAGATTAGGATGACACTTCACTAGTGGTCCCCAAACTATATTTCTATGGTGACTGGCAGCAGGAGGATAAGAATGGCTTAATTCACTCATAGTCTAATGAAGTTTTCTCTTAAAAATTTGAGAAGAATTGAAAATGGTCCATGAGAAACTCAGGTTTGACAGTCATCTATTTTCAAGAAGTTTCAGAATCACTGCTACAGGAGATGAACAATATTGCATATGATTACAGCCTCTTGATGCTTGGTCACAGGTTCAGGACAAATTCATTCAGTGTACTAGCAGAAGGAAATCATTCCTTCCAAGTAAAAAAAACCACAAGTTCCTCCTGAATGGGAATCTTAACAGCTGCAGTACTAGCACTTTTTATAAACAATCATTTTGACGATGATTTTGCCTCACAAGCCTCATTCTCAAACTGCTTCATTTGGTATTACAAAGTGACTCTAATTTAATGTTGGCATGTATAGCCCACACTACTGACATATGTCCTGACACTGCTCTCATTACATCTCATTCTTTTGACATTCTTTATCTACAGAGGGCAACAGAGACAGCACTTGAGTAACATTTTTTTTCACTTGGGGATTAAGTCATACACACACATTTATGTTCTTGTGCAATGGGAAGCAAGTTCTAAAGCTTTATAGATGTGGTACATGTATCACATGCAGTATCCTGGAACTCAGGACAAAAACAAACAAACAAAAAAACAAACAACCCATTGCAAAGAGGCACATAGCTAAAGAGAAAGTCCTAGTCAAAATGACAATGTCTAAAATAAAAAACACCTTCATAAATCACCTTGTTGAATTCTCCTGAAGTAAGAGGCAAAACATGCTTAAAAAATATTAACTCCTTTTCCTGTAAAAATGTGCTGGTTTGAAAGTAAAACCAGTGAGAGACTTCGAGTCAGAAAAACAATTGAATAGGAGGGGAAAAAAATAAAATAAATGCAATAATACAACCTGACACCCTGTTAGTTAGGGCAGTGGTAGCAGTCGAGATGAAGTGGTTTTGTAGTAGCAGCAATCCCGTAGAAAGGTCTGGTAGCTCTTGTCCTCTGGGAAATCCAGTGGGNTAGTCCGGAGGGTGGGCACAAGGGAAACACTGCCCCACCTGGTTTCAACAGTTTATGAAGATGGTGATGAAATACATACCTTGGGCATATCTACATACCTAGGACATAAACTTACATCCCAGAAGGTGTATGGAGCAATTTTTTCTGTTTTGTTAATCTTGGCAAAATTGTAAATTATTTTTGCTTAATAACAGCAAATGGAGAATCACAGAAATACATGCCCTCTATGCATCTATTATAAGGCAGACAAGGAAGCCTGGCAGTTGCTCATTATTATTCCTCACGTTGCTTCTAATGAACAGATCCATGATCTCATTTTTCATTGGCTTAATCAAGGATTCTCTATGATATGCAATTAATCTTTAATATGAAAGTGATTAGGGAGAAGACAAAAAATGCAGCTGAACATCCTGACCACAGAAAACCAGATTAAGGAATTATTCAAAACCATAATAAAGGACACAATAAAAACATCATGAAAAGGGTGTTAAATAAGATTGTCTGAATTTTCCAATCAACACTCTCAAATGTTTTGAGATGGCACATGAGCTACTGAAAAAAAAATAAATATTGATATTTTGGAAGGTCAGTAGTTTATCACAAGCATTACTTTTATTTTTAATCAGAAACAGAAGTATGGCATAGGCTGGTTATACAGCTAACAGGGCTGTAAGCAAGCCTTTTAATATGGGTGGTCATTGCATGCATTTTTGTTTCACCAGAAGCTTCAAAGGACTAAAACTTTCAAAACACAAAGACCCCTAAGAACTAGTTTTGGAGGAGATTTATGGAAACCAAGATCCTTAAAAATTTCTCTAGTCACTTTTTAAAACAATTGTAATCAGCTAAAATGGAAAAGTAGGCAAGAAATCATTACTGTGTACATCTTTGACCATTTCATTCAACTCTGTTTAACAGACCATTTCCACCAGGATAATTTCCAAGAGTCAGCAGAAAAATCCAATCCTGTGAGACAAGTTTTTTCCTTTCCTTATGAAAGAAAAAGACTTGAATATTTTGTTTGATAGGCAGAGGTCTACAGTGGGTAAGTCAACTTTGAACAGTAATATATTAAAAGAACCAGACTTCTAGGACTCTCTGGAGCTGGATCGTATTCCCCAAGCAAGGCAACGTCCCCAGCCTGAAACCATGTGTCCAGAACCCACCTCTATCCTGGCAGCTCCCCAGACTAACACTGCCTTCCACCTGCCACACCATCACCTGCAGCAATATATAATAATACAAAAAACCAGTGTGCACTATGTGTATTTCTTTTAATCAAAAGATATCTTTGATGCTTATTAATTCCTTCTGCATTTATCCCTGTATAGCCACCTCTATAACGTTTTTAAATTAAAAACTAGAAAATAAAAACCCATCTTCCCATAAAAGCTCACATGCATGATAGCACACCGTACTGAGCTTGATGGGAATGATTCTGAAATGACAAGAGCAATATGGTAGCCTTGTATTTCTAAACCAGGATCAATATAAATCTTTAGGCTACTTTTACATTCTTTCCCTTTTTTAAAAAATCATCTCTAATACAGCTGAGAAATAGATTCTACTAAAACACCACCACCTTTCTGATGACATAAATGCAAACTCTCCCATGCACATGGTACTCCATCTCTCAGAAATGGGAGATGTGCACAGCTCAAACAATTGAGCAGACCCCTGAGTATACCAATATATCCTTGTCCACACTCCCAAACCCTCTAACACCCAACTCAAGCTTCTATTTTCACATTTGTTTGCCAGCAGTAGTTTAGAGTCCTGACACAAAAACAGTGCAACAAGCCTATTCCCTGCATTGTGCAAACCTGAAGAATGAATTACATGCAGTCTGAAATAAAACAAAAACTGAAATCTGCTTCACACCTTACAGTCCTTCCATATTTTCCCTCATGTCTTGCCTTGAAAGAGAAGTGATCTGAACAAAGAGAATCAGCCTGTCATAGTATCCTGTCTCTGAGGTTTAGAAAAACATCTCATGAAAACAAGAGGCACTAAACATGTGCTTAAACATATTCCTGACTTCATACCACCAAAAGAATCTTTATACATTGTTTATTATATTCATCTAGCTTAGATACCTGTAATTCTGTTCTCAGTGCACAGAGCCTCCTTCCAGGGATTGAACAGGGAGCAGCTTTTCACAATGCCTAGAGGAACTTAATTACCTCCTCAACTTTGACCCCTCTGTCAGATTCAAATAAGCTGATCAATGGGGGCAAAAGCTATGAGGTACCAATAGGAGAGAGACAAAGAGACAACTGGATCAGAGGGTTGTTAATCTATAAGCCTCATTTCCTTCTGAAACCAGGCTAAAGAAGTGTCTTGGGACAAAAGTCTTGTGACAGCTCATCCCTTACCTACTCATGTGCAGGAATGAAGCTGGATAGCACGGTAATTATGGACTGGAGAATTTAGGGGGTTATTTTAAATGATGTGCTTACCCTGGAGCAAAAGCTTTGAAAGGACAAACTGGAAGAAGCCATTATCTCACCCAACCTCTTCCAGTGTTCCCTCCCTTCCCCCTCTTTTTAATTTTAATCTTGATCACAGCCTGCTCCAACAGTCGGGTTTATCCTTTTGTTTGACACTGTAGTAAAGTTGTAGAGCTGTTTGTGGAATGTGTTGCCATGGAAACTAATGTGTGCTGCCATGGAGATCATGTCAAATCCAGCTTCACATCTTCACTGCAGACTCAAGAAAAGAGGAAGAGAAAGCAAGGAGGAGAAATCCTTCCTTGAAAAACCAAATGTTTTGAAATATTGGCAAACCTAACAAGAGAAGTGTCAAAAATCGAGGTCATTTTTAAACCATCAACATTAACTATTAATTCACAAAATGCTTTCCAAGATGCAACTTCTTTTAACAATTTTCTCAGAACCCACATAGTTCAGGGCTTCAAAGTGTTGAACAACATATGTGCAAAATCCTGGATTCATTTTTAAACTATCTAGGTTCCAAAAAAACCTTGCTCAAGAATTTTTCCAAGTCAAGTAATTTCAAGAAGCACAGAAGGAAGGAAAAAACTAGTAACTGCAAAAGCTACATAAAATGCATGTGATAAATTAATAAAATAATAATAAAAATAAAATTAAAAAAATAATGCATAAAATGCATAAAATAAATTAATCAATTATTCATGACACACATATATGGTCAGATTAAGACCTAGAAGAGATTAAGGAACTGAAGGTCATTCTAAAGAAAATAACTCAAAAAAAAAATAGTCTAGACATCTTTTTAAAATGAATGGTAGACAGAAAATCTTGTATTCATTTCCCTACACTTTAAAACTTCAAATCTGTATTCTGTATTCTTCAAATGAAAAGAAGGAGAATTTATAACTAAAAGTCACCAGTAAATTACTTTAAGGTTATGAAGTATCTTAAAATCTCCCAGTGGCCAAATCTTAAGCATTCAGGCTCCCTGAGCAAAACCCAATTGACACAAACTCTGCTTTAGTCCATTCAAACAAATTTCAAGCAGAGTTTCTCTAATCAGTGTGCACACTCATCCTTCTTTAAAATTAAAGCTATCCCTAAATCTTTGCCAAATCAGGGACAAAGTAAGTTTTCTGGCTCATGAAACTATTTGAATTACTGATAATAAAATGTCAGAATAAGGAAATGTATAAATTAACATTCAAATACCCATCATGAAGAGCAATGCCTTTGTGAGTTAATACTATATCTTGTCAAATAAAATATTTATTATGTTTTATGCAAGATATATTGCGTCTCCAAATTATAATAGCTCTCCACGCTTGATGGCTCTGCACCAAGCATTGAGGATTTGCAGATTTTGTAACACATGAGCAAAATAATTTTGGTATTCTATAAATGCATTTTGAATACAAACTAAGACCACAAATTTAAAATTCAACCAGTCATTTTCTGTGAAAGAAGTGGAAATAAGCACTAAAAAGAACAAACATGTCTTCTTTCCCAAGATGATGGACTTCAGGAAAAGAAAACAAAAAAACCTCATAAACTCTTGAAAGTTTTACAGCGAGGAAAACTTTGCAGATCCATCAGTCCAAAGGATTTGTCTTAGAAAAACATTACAGATATAAAAACGCCTGAAACTCACCCTGCTATACCTCCACACAGGACACCCTCCTCTAAAATCTCATGAATATCACATGTTTTCTTATATACAAAAGGTATTTCAACGTGCTTTTCACAAAACTAGATATTTAATCAACACTTCTATACTTGGTGTTAGCCTGCAGGCAGAAAACCTGCCCCATACCTGACAAATCAAGTTGTGAGGCATGTAACACTATTTTCAGAGTGCCAGCAAGAAACAAACTTAATACAGCAGCAAAGTTGCACTGAATAAACAAGGAGGAGGACTGGTAGAAGTCTTCCACAACTACATAGTGATAAAATAACTTTCAGCAAATATCATGTCTTTTAGATGGAATGACATTCAGTATATGTCGCCCTGATTTTTTCAGCCTTCTTGTGTTTCACAGTTTCATAGTTTTTAAGTTGTTTCTCACATACAGGTGTTATAAATAAGCAATGTTTTCCTTAGTCTAGGCCATTTACATTCTTTGTCTTAGAGATATGGACAGTTGATAGACAGTTGTTTTGACCAATGGGATGGGGAGAGGTGTCAACCTTCTCCCCCAATCCCTGGCCTTTGTAGAAATATTACAAAAAGCGGAGTCAGATCTTTTAATAAACAGTTCATGCCTTCTCACCAAAGTGACTATGTGTGTGTATGTGTGTCGAACAACAACAAGTATATAAAGTATATTTTACATGAGAATAAATTTTCAGGTTCACAGATTCAGTCCACAAAAAGTCTTTTAAAAATACACCTTGAAAATGCACCAATATCTTACAGTGATCCTGCTCTCTGAAAACAGCTGGGTTCTAACATCCACCTTGACTAGGATAGGTTGAAGCCCTGGAAAACATCTGTACTAAGACAACCTGATTCACTGAGATGCTACAACTTAAATCCTGTTTCTTTCTCACACATCCACTTTATCGCTATAAACAGTTACCTAGACTTCTAATCCCTAAAGATTCTTTTCCCCACAAACACAATGTGGGAATAAAACAGACCATAAACCTATAGTAATTTCATTTTAACCATGTAATGGATCAATCAAAGTTTATGGTATATATCAGATCTCACTTTCTTCCTATCTCATGCATTTCAGGAAAGGCTCCTTCACTTTTGAAGACAGGTTGAGGAGCTGAGCTTGTTCGGCTTTGAGAAGAGACAACTGCAAGGGGACCTCCTCAATGTCTGTAAGTATCTGAAGGGAGAGTGCCAAGAGAGAGAATGGGGCCTGACACTTCTGGCCAAGCAACAGGGCAAGAGACAATGGGCAGAAACTGATGCACAGGAAATTCCAGCTGAACCTGAGTAAGAACTTCACTGTGCGACTGAGCCCTAGAACAGATTGTCCAGAGAGGTTGTGGAGTCTCCTTCCCTGGAGATATTCAACAGCTGTCTGGACACAATCCACAGTAACGTGCTCGAGGGGACCCTGCCTAGGCAGGAAGGCTGGATTAGACGACCTCCAGTGATTCTGTTATTTGGCTACAAATGCATAAGGTATCAGGGGAAAAGGAGATTCTGTTCACCTAGAGTGTTTCTTCAACTTGGGAACAATCTAAATAATATAGAAAATATTCCAGGTAACAATACCAAATACTCTTTCTAGCTGGCAACAGCTGCAAAGATCCTAGGACCAGCTGGCACACTATGCATCAGTTTATTAACTTTCTGGATCTTGCACTAGTCCCCAGGGAGAGGAAAAAAAAAAGTACAACTGATTTTTTTTATTCCCTTGACACTGAATTTATGCAGCCTGCCCTCAGAGGCTGCAAAGGCTAGACAAAGAAGAAGAAGTCTGGACTACAATCCCTCTTGCAGACGTTTGCTCTGATGAGAGTACTCCAAGAGCTCTTGGAGCGGGATAAATCCAAAACCAGCATCAAGATACTGCTTACAGGAAGTAACAAGAAACAGATTCATCAAGAAAAAACACCTCAAACTAATTTAATTTTCTCCTGCAGCAAAGTAACAGTTTTCGTGGCTCATGAAAAAGCACAAATACTTTATATCTTGCTGTATTTAATTTTTTTTATGTACTTTCACATTTTTAAAAAATTCTTTTTAAAACATTTTTTCAAGAAATTTTGGAAAACATGATCTAGATAAAGTTCATTCAGGCTGGATTCAGCAGTTATCACTGGTTCTGCATGACTGACTGGTACAGACCTGGAGGAATTCCATGTACGAGTTTTGCTGCATCTCTAAGTGGATGACAAGAAAGAGTCAACTTATTAAATCTGTAGACCAAACAGAACAAAGAAAGACCAGAAGTGTGAGGGACAGGATTCAAATCCAGTATTATTGGGACAAAGTGAAAAAATTGCAAAAAGCAGGAAAAAAACATAGCTGTACTCACTGCATAAATACAGTAAGGAGAACTTCAAGCCAGGTGTTGTGATTTAACCCCACTGTGCAAGCCCTGTGCAGCCACTCTGTCACTCCCCCTCAGAGGGATCAGGGAGAGAATCAGAAGAGTAAAAGCTAGAAAACTCATGGGTTGAAATAAAGACAAGTTTAACAGTGAAAGCAGAAATTGCATGCACAAGTAGAGCAAAGAAATTAATTCACTGTTTCCCATGGGCATGCTGGTGTTTAGTCATCTCCAGAGATGGAGAGGAGAGCAGGGCCTGCCTCATCAGGCGGAACAGTTACTTGGGAAGACAAACACCATGACACAGAAAGTCCACCCCTTCTTTCATCTTTCCCCAGCTTTACATGCTGACTATGATGCCATATAGTATGGGATATTCCTGTGCTCAGTTGGGGTCAGCTGTGCTGGCTATGTCCCTTTCCAACTCCTTGTGTACATTCAGCATCCTCACGGTGGGGGAAATACAAGAAGCAGAAAAGGCCTTGAGGCTGTGCAGGCCCTGCCCAGCAGTAACAGAAACATCTCTGTATTATCAACACTGTTTTCTCCACAAATCCAAAATACAGCCCCACGCCAGCTACTATGAAAAAAGTTAACTCCACCTCAGCCAAAACCAGCACACCAGTAAGAGTACTCAGAGAGAATCCATTGGTAAGAGAGGATGACAATCTGAACAGGAATTAAAGTCAAGCCATTGAGCACAAGGCAACCAAGCAGGCTGGAGCACATAAACATGACTGTACCCCACAGAACACATAGACTTGTCCTTCCACTCCACTGAGCATCAGCAAAGCTTCAGCTGCAGCACTATATCCTCACCTGGGTGCTGCATTTGAAGAAATAAATGAGCCAACTGGAGCAGGTCCAAAGAGCCACAGGAAAGAGCAAAATTCAGCAAAACACAACCCATAAAGATATACATATAACTGGGACTAGCTAGCAAAAATGTGGAAAAAAGATGGAAGAACAGAGTGGGAAGACAGTGCAAGTAACACCCATTCAGTGTTTAAGATGCTTCTGTGAAGAAGAAAGAATATTTTTTCTTGTGCCCACAGTGGGTGGGACTGATTACACCACAGCAAGAGTCAGCTTAGACATTATGAAAAACTTCCTCACAATTATGAGAGGAGGACAGGTGTCATATGGTAAATGCAAGGAAAATGAAGCAGCTCTCTAACATTGCGTTGGAGTAAAGGACAGTGGGAGAGGTACTATATCTGTAAGTAAAATTTTTCTTCCTTTTCCATAAGGGATGGCTGGGAAATGGTCACTACTCCATTTTATCAAGTAGCTACTTTAAACATCACTTCTAACTGCCAAATAAATAAAAGCCAGGTAAAATGACTGCTTGTGAAAAGAATTTGCTTTCTTGCAACTAAAGGATTACACACGGCAATGGAATGATTGAATATGGCAATGTACTTCTTTTTTCAGCTGGCATTTTCTATTATTTGCATACTTTTAGTAAGACACAACAAGATATGACAGTTGCTCCAATTTCTTGTCAAATTCTCTTTGTATTTTCATCTGCAATAAAAGACAAATGGGACAAAAGCAATGACAGGTACTCTCCTCACCATATGAGGAGGGGGAGAAAAATTGCATACACAAGTGATCCATTAGTTTAATGCAAAAGAGATTATAGAAGCAGTAGTCACTCAAGAGCAAAGGGATAAGTGATGTTCTCACAAGCCATTACGCTAATGGTGAGAGCAAGGGAATGCCTCTGTAATTGCCAGAGAACAGGCTGAGAGAGACCTCTGGGGATTCAGACAGTGCACAGGGCAAAGGAGAAACTGCTCAGCCCTGGCAGAGGGATGACTGCTGACTTACAAAATCACATGTGTATTACAGACATCAGACCCATCCTTGCAGCCTTTACTTGTTAAATGTCAGTCCCTGGCCTGTTCAAGACCCCACGAGTCAAATGTATTTCAAAAGCATTGCCTAGGGGAGTAAAGGATCAAATATTAATTTCCCTATATTCCCTCCTCCTCAGTTCATTTGCTTTTTCCAGTTTCCCAATTCAATCCTCATCTGCGAATCCAGAGACAATCCTCATCTGTAGAAGCAAGAGCAGAACATCAATGCACTCTTCCCAATGCACAGCTTTGAGCTCTACAAAACCTAGTCACACCAAGAGAAGAAGTGAGCCACTTCCTTTTCATGCCTTCAATAGACCTGGCCTGAGAGACAGACCTTTTGCTGCTTCCTTAAAATCTGCCATCCCATGTATACCTCCCCCCCTCGGCTGACCTTCGGCTAACCAGTTCACTGCCCTTCCATCTCCAGGGTTGAGCCAGTGCCAAACTGCTTGTGGCCAGCATGCATGAAAAATTAACCACATCAATTTAAAACAACGTAAATCTGCTGAAACCTCATGAATGTACCTGCTATGCTGCAGGTACAACTCCAGAGGAGGCTGGCATGGCTGATGCCCTGCTCCCTTTTAGCCAGTGAAGGTTGGAAATGGTATCTCTGTACTGTAGGCAACTCATTAGTATGAAGCCTAAGTGAGACATAGCAGAGACACACGTGGCCACACATCTCGACCAGCCCTGATTCGCAGAACCAGGGAGCCACTTCATAGACTTGATGAGCCCCCTGCAGTGCTGACCTTCATCAATCAGGCAGTTAAACACTGCTTTCAGACACTTTGTTGTGCTTCATATCTCACAGGCCTGGTACACTGCACAAGCTCCAACCAACAGGCACACACCGCTAACAAATGTCTCCCTCATCTGCTGGCTTTTGGCAGTCTGCAATAGGTCACTCTTAATGCAATTTCATTTCCTTAATTAAATCTTCCCTGAGGTTTCATCACAGAGTATTATTTCCCTTTGATTATTTAATATTTCAGAATAGAGACACTGTCACCCTGCTTTCATGGGGTAGAAAATTTCACCCTTTATTAACCCCCAGAGATGACAGGATTTTTCTTTTTAAGTGATTAACATTCATGTTTGTTAAATAAACAACATCTAAAAGGCCATAAAACAAGGCTTAGGAGAATATAAGGGGAAAAGTGAAGCATAGCCAAGTCAAAACCACCCCAAATCAATACAATAAATCCTGTAGTTTCTTCCTAGCTCAAACTTCTTGCAGTTTGTTTGCAACTGTGCAGAAAGACCCCCAAATCCAACCGCCTTCTAGTGAGAGCAGCACTTTTGGGAATTTAATAAAAAACAAGGCTTTTCCTAGTGCTTGTAGTATCTGGAGTCACAGGGTCAAGGAAAAAAATCTCAGCTTTCCAGCAGTACAACTCTAACCTACACACACTGAAAGTCTTGAACCCTGTAAGCACTCTGATCTCATAGAAGAAAGTCTCCACATCAAAAGCCTTGAAAATTCCCCCACTGGCAGAGAGTCCAACTCCTGCATTTTCAACACTTATAGACAGAATTATTATCTGGATATGCGATTACCCTTTGCACTTTCCAGAAGTACATTGCTCTACATAGTTATGTGCAGGTGATTATGAATCAACCATTACTGCTTGTGACACCTTCCACTGAACATAATGACCCTGTGTTAAAGCAAAACTAAACTCTCCAAGGAGACAGACACAAATGATGTGAGCAACATACACTTCAAGGAAATGCTAATATGAACTACCACAAAAATAATGACCAGAAATTCCGGTTTTGTATTGACACAAACAACCCCATAGTAGATGTGAAGGCAAGATATACATCATCCAGCTCTAGCTGTTTTGCTGAAATTTGTATTGAGGCTTCCTTGAGACAGAGACACAGGAAATAACCACTTATCTTAAAATAGAGAATGGTTGATCCCAAGCCCATCTCCCCACTACAAAGAACTCAGTTATTCTACTGGCACTGAAGGGCTTAATTCTAGACAGCTAAAGTAAAGTGAGATATATTTAATACAACAATGGGAGAAAGATCCCCAGAACTGCCACCAAAATGAACAGGAATCCCCAGTACCCTCTAAGAGTCACAATGATCCCAATAAGCAACTTGTGCATGAAAATCCCAAGCAGACCTTATTGAGGTCTTCTGCATTTTGGAAGATTTAAATGTTTAACCTACTAATAAGGCAAAGTCAAAAATGTCAGAAGCGTCAGAAACGACTGTCTCACAAATGGCCACTATCAGACACAATTCTGTGAAATACAAGGTATAGATAGCACTGAGCTGGGAATCATCCCCGGCCTGTACACCCAAACCGCCACAACATCATACAGATAAGATTAACATGTAGCAGCGGTTCACAGATATTATTGCAATGGACATTTTGTAGCAGCAAAGGGAAGGATCTGAAGGAAGAAAGTAACAAACCACTCAGGCACTCTCCTTCCACTGGCTCAATTACAAGAGAAAGAGGCTTCAAGTGATTGGCCAGACTTTGTTGCAAAAACAAATTACTTCAGTCATCTCAATTATCTAGCAAAAGAAGAGGCAGAGGGAACAAGAAGGTGTATTTAAACATAAGTAATATTTAGCAGATCCACAAAGATAAAAATGAGATTAATAGACAAAAAAAAAAAAAAAAAAAAAAAAGACTAGGTGTTANNNAAAAAAAAAAAGACCTGGGATTTAAATAAAATGAAACAGAGGACAAAAATGCCCTTACAGCAGAGTTTCAACTTGCAGAAAGCTGATGACGTTAAGATTACCATATAAAAGGAAAAAAATTACCAAATCATGGACAAAGATTTTTGTCAAAAGATAAACAGAAAATTACATTCCACAATAATTCAAGAACAGAGATAAATTTGGTCTAATTAAAAAAAAAAAAATCAAATACGACAACTAAATCCCTGACCAAAATATTGGTGGTGGGAGGAGACAAAGGAAAGAAAGAGGTCACATATGAGAAATTGGATTGTATCCAAATGAGACAGCAGTGGAACAGGACCACACAAGACACCCAGAGCTACAACAAAAGATGCAAAACTGTGCATTAAGGGGTTGCAATGAAGACAGTCTGGGATTTAATGCAAAAGAAGTATTTGAAAAATAGGAGTGCACAGTATAATGGTGACGAATCAGGAGCAGGATGGTATGCAGGTACCAAAGATGAAGGTAGAGAAGAAGATTAAGAGAAGATTCAGGGAAGGACAAAAGACAGCTGAGGGAAGATATGAGGTTCACATGCTCATGAGGGGAAGAGAGAGGGGAAAGAGAGGGGAGAGAGAGGGGAGAGAGAGGGGCGGGGTCATCAAGAGAAAGCAGTAGGAATCAGGTTCATAACATCCTAAAGGAAGTGATTCTTAATGCAACAGCTAGCTGAGCTGTGAAATTAATTTTCAAATACAATGGAGGTACAGATAGGTTCAAAGGAAAGCAGAGGAGATCTCATGGAGCAGGTCTCTGTTGAAAGGTAGTAAATCCACAGAAACACAAGCATTTTAAGAAGTTTCCCAGCAGCAAATGGTAAGATTAAAGAAATAATACAGAAATATGGTGTTTCTCACAGAACACAAAAATCCCTGCAAAACACCATCTCCATTGCCTTAGTAAGTCTAGACCAAAGATTTTTACCCTTAGGTCTTCACATCTGTTCACAGTCCACCCAGGTGACAATTGTCACAATCACTTTAAGCCAGCAAAAACTGACACTTCCACAAGGAGAAGCACTTTGTCCTCCTCCCACTTCTAATTTTCAGTCTTTCCTGGGTTCTTGTTTGCATTGCCATAAGCCTTCAAGGAACACCCAAGCAGACCTCACTCTGGGTTAAAAGCACACAGCATAAAATAACTGGTTACTTCTAACCCCAGTCACTTCCCTGACACAGCTCTCCTCACAGGCACACAAATGCATGTCCTGACCCAAGGGAACGACTGACAGGCAGAAAAAAAGTGGCTAGAGAAGCAGAAGGATGCACTGGGATTATTTAGCCTGGAGAAGAAAAGGCTTAAAGGAGATCTTATCAATGTACATAAATAGCTGGTGGGATGGAGCGAGGCAAACTAAGCAAGGCTCTTCCCAGTGGTGACCAGTGGCAATGGGCACAGACTGAAATACAGAAAATTCCCTTTAAGAAACAAAACATTAACTAAGAAAGAAAAAAGCCCCAAACCACTGTGAGGCCTGAAGAATGAAGATTACATAGATAATTGGATGGCAGATCTGATATAACATTCCTATGGTAGATCACATCCCTGCTAGAAGAGCATTTAGTACCTGAAAATTTCAGATCAATAAACTGAAAATGGTCAAGTATTTATGGCAGAGCATGACAAGGATCTCTGAAAGATTCCCATTTTTGTCCATGGACAGTAGAACATCTCTAAGGAAAGAGAAAGAATTTTTCAAAATATTTTTTTTCTATATATATACTTGGCTATCTGTACTCAGCCTAGAAAAAGACTAAGCACAATGATAAAGCTTCTGCTAATTCACTTTTGCTTCATTTGTCAACAGACTAAAAGTTTGACACCTCCAATTTCTGTCCAGCTAATAGACCACTTCAAGATTATTCTGCCTCCTGCTGTGTGAGTACCTTGACCATGGAACCAGTGGCACAGCAGAGATACACTCCAATCCACCCTCCAGCAGAAGAAGTGCCAGGCCAGGGGAAGACTGAAAGGTAATTGTACACACAAAATGGAGGGCAAGGGCTAGCAAACAAGCACAACAAATTTGTTAACTAAACAGAATCAGAAATCATCTCAGGATATTAAAAAAATCCATTAACTGTCTCATTCTTCATCTTAGGAGATGACAAACTGCTGCTGTTGAGCAGCATGCTCTGAACAAGGAACTGTTCAACTGTCAAACAAATGCACTGTCACACTAAAGAAATGCATTTACCACATTCATGTTTTGCCAGACTAAACAGCTGGAGGATGGTCTTCAACATACCAGAGCAATCACAAGGCAAAGAATGCAGGTCTTTGAAGGAATAAGACAAATCACCACAAAAGCATAAGACTTTAACTGAAGCTATCGTTTTTCTGTCCTTTGCACTAATGACTAATTTGACTGCCACAAGAGAAGTGAAGCCAAAATGGGACATTTTTCTCCTTGATGAGGACCACTTTCAAACAATCTGGTGAGAGAGTTTGCCTTTGATATGTCCTAAGACAGCCCCACTGTGACAAAATGCAGGCCATTTTGCAAACAAAAATAAGAAGGTCCCAATACCACTGAAAGCAGGAGAGCCCAAACAGTAGCACTATACTTAGTTTGCACCAGATGCTTGACAGCAAAAACACAGGCTCAAACACCTATTAAAAAAGGTGTTTGTGAGGTGGAAGGAAGTAGAGATATGAGAAGAAAAAAATTTTCTCCCAGGAGGGAGGGAGGGAAAAAAAAGAGAAACTCACTAGCATAACATTTGAATCTAAACTGGGAAAACTGGGAGCAGGGATCCTGTTCAAGGTGATCTTGTCAAGCCAAAAAGCAACTGAGTATGTCTGGGGGTTTCCCTTATTGATGTGTTTTTGTTTTCCAGTCCACAAGCATTAGAAAACTGCAAATGGAGAAATCTGTGTGGTCTCTGTCCCAAATAAATATGCAGTGAATATTTCTGCAATTATTTTAAGACTTCATGGGCCAAATGCATCCCTAGTGCAACATCAGTGACTTAAGTGAACTTGGCGTAAGCAGAGAGGTGGGCCCCAGGTTTCCATGAAGTCATTACAATAGTACAATGCTTTAATGATGTGCGCTGGAGATGGGAGATAATTTTTAAGAAAGGGCTGTATTAAGAAATGGCAGAGTAGGTCAACTCTCATTCTCTGCACTGTGGGAAACTGAAGCATTTTGAAGTTTTCTTTACAGCTTAAACATAACAACAACCACCTTGCCACACCTCCATGTCTGATCTCTCCCAATATCATTGGGATCTGGATCTGATCATTAAACAAGGCTGGAGGGTTCCAGATCCTCTAAACAGTTGCCAGCTGCAGTACAAACACATTCTCATGAGGAACATTTTGATTCCGTTTAAAACAGCTTTTTTTTTTTTTTTTTTTGACAGGAAAGTGTTCCACTGGCAAATTTTCATGCAGCTTCCCTACTTAATATGCCTCCCCTCCTCCTACACATGCATGCTCCAGAACTACTTCAAGAAGATAATTATACTGCATGTTCACACTGTATAGAATTTGCTCCTGCCAGGTCACCTGTCTTCACCAGGAGTGAGAGACTCCAAAGAAAGGAGTCATCAAAACAAGGGTGATGCAATGTCTACACATAAATGACACATGTTCCCCAAAAATACCTGCAAATATAAATACATGGAGTTTTGGGGGGATGGGGATGTTTAAGAGGCTCGATAGCCTCAGGGTAGCTCATATGGTGACAAATTCAGCTCTTTACTCAAGGAGCTATCTATCAGAAAATGAGCATCATATCGCCAATCTTGATCAACAACTCATGACTTGCTTGTGATCTGTGGGGGTCTCTAGTTTCCAGTAAATAATCCACCAGTGCTGCACAGATCTGAGCACTACTTGTATCTCCATCTCTCCCCTGTGACTCAGCATTCAGTACAGCTGCCAAGGGCTGGTCCAAGCTCCTGAACCACACCTGAAGCTGGGCAAGTCCAGCAGGACAGCACTGCAGGGACATGAACTACAGCTGGAGGAAGAACATCAGAGCAGTCTCTGAAAAAGTCTTCTAAATGCCAGCCCTCTCTGCTCTAAAACAGGACTATTTTTTTTTCCTCCACAGCAATTACATAAAAATGGTTCATTATGCAGAAGACTTGCTACCTCCAGCAGATGCAGAATTTGCCTGCTAACTTAGACTGAAAAAGTTTTTTACCTCCTGCTTCCTTTAAAAAATGTGTGGGGGGAAACAAGCAAACAACAGCAACAAAAACAACTTAAAAGCTCCTAGAAGAAACAAGCTTTTTCTATTAATTCATCATGAACTGCAGTTTTAACTATGTTCCTTTAATGAGAAATCCTCAATTGGCATGAAGTCCAAGTGAGACCTCTGCAGCTACAAAGTCTCCCTCCCACTCTACCATCTATCAGAATCCATGAACAGAGAATCAAGGAAAGTACTTACGGAAAGACAGTGATTTTAGCTGAGTGGTGCACCTGGAAAGCACTTCTCAGTAATCTCTCACCCTCATCTTCTCACTCAAACTTAGAGATGAGCCCAACAACTTTCTAGGCTCTGATCCAAGATCCTCTGAGGTTATCACATATGATATGCAGCTTATCAAAGCTCTGACTGAATTACCCTCAGTATCCTATTACATGGGAATTCATATTTGAAAGCTTTCATATTCACCACTAGCACCAGGATTCCACTGAAAAAAACTACTGTGTAAAACAAGCCAAATGAACATGCAAATTCCCACTGGATGCATCACTGAGGCATGAATAAAAACAGTTCAAAAGACTAAGACTGAACATAGAAGATCAAAAGAATGGGACTTACGCAAAATTTAGACATTGAAGTTGAAAACGATACTCACTGCTACTCAGTCTTGCTCTCAGCATAAGAGGATTCAGGAACCTCATGTTCTGCTCCTGTGCATCACAGAAACACCAGTCTTGACAACTCACACGCTACTCTGCATAAAAAACACCAGAACCAGCTCTCGGTTGACACACATCAACTCCCCTTCTACCCATTAAAGCAGAATTATGCTCCCTCTTGCTCTCTGGCTCAATGAATCTTCAAATCTTACATGAAGAACATAACTTTGGCCAGACGCATGTAAAGCATGTCCCATACTCTCACATACTCAGAGAAGCTCCCTGCCTGTTGGGACACATTCCTGGAAAGTCACAGATCTAGGTCCTAGATCTAAATCGGGTACAAGAGAAATGGCAACACCCTGCAGGCAGGCAGCTCCTCCCTGAGCACCACGCCTTACCCAACACACCAATTCTGGAGTTCCTGCTTTTAAGGACCTGCCTCCCTTCAGCACTGTTAACCAATTTTGCACTTAATCCAGAGCACAATGACACTGAGGGAGCAGAGATGGAGCAACCTACTTTTGCCTTCATTACACAGGGAATAAAATCCCTGGGGATAGCAGAGCGTTGCACATAAACCAGTCCCACACTGCCAACTCAAGATAATCTGTCATGCCTCTCTTTTTGTTGAAGCACTGCACGAAACATGGCTATAGTGTCCTGGATATAAGCTAGCAAGCTCACGATATGCTGTGTACACTTAGCAGCTTCATTTGCTTAAGGCCCTCTTATCACTTTTCATTTTAGCATGTGGATGACCCCTCTTGTGGTCCCACAAGGATTATTTGGATTAGCAATGCTGGATTTACAACCTTTTTGGTCCAGGTAGCTAAAGCAGATGAACTGGGTTTTCAGTGAGCTATTAGAAGGCCATCTAGTAGACTGATCGCCTGTCCATCTTTCAGACCTGTTGTGAGAAGGTCACTATGACCCTTCCTGAGCTGCTAGATAATTTGGTGTTAAATCCGACTCCTCCTCAAACACCCTATTCCACATCTTCCCCTTGCTGAGCCAGCTTGACAGCCCATCCCATGCAAACCCTGAGCCTACTACCACTACCACCACTTATGCACCAGCTTTCCTAAGGTGCCTTGTCTCTCTAAGGTCAGCGGAACTCCCTGAGCAGGAAACATCATGCGCACACACACAGCGCTGGCAGAATTAGGTTGGGAAAAAATAGGTCAAAGCAGGCATATATTTAACTTGGACACCAAACCTCAGAATTGTATTTTCTCAACAAATAATTCATACACACGTGCACAAAATCCACATTTTATAACCATTAGAAAATTTTTCTTATATGAACTAGGCAACCAAGATATTTTACAGAAGCAGAGGCACTACCACTTTCTATTCCCACTCCAAACAGAGGTTTAAACATACAATCTCTCCTCCGCAGCCCTACATTATTGTGTTGCACTAAATAGATAGTTTGTTTTCTTGTTACACTGGGCGGTTTTGTCCTATTTGCACACAAAAATAACTTTATTATGTTTTGCACATGGTATGTTCCGTTCACCCCTCTCCCCCTCTCTGGGTTGTGGTATCCCCCAGTTGGCTCCTCCCCCAGGTCACCTCCCATTGGTTGTGGTTCCTCCCCCCTGCCCCGCCCCTTTCCCCAGAATATAAAATCCCCCCACAGTGGGGGCCTGCCTCTTCCTCTCCTTTCTCCTGGAAGGTGGGTTCTGCAATAAAGCCACTTGGACCGTGTCCCGAGGAAGAAGAGCACCTCTTGTCTTTCATCTTTGGTCCACTACCAGGTTAAGCACTGGGATCCAGAGCTAGCCAGGATTGGGCCCTGGAGTGCTAGCAACTGTGATACTACATCATCCTTTTGCTGTAATCAAGCAACTTCTTTCTCTACTATTTTTTGGGAAGTTGTTACTCATTCCCACCCAGAGGGGTTTTTTGAAAGATGGTGACAGTGCAGGGTTGAAACACCCCTGCAGAGAGCCTGGCCTGAGCCACTACCCCTATTCCAAATGTCAAAAAGTCACCTTTGCAGAGAGGGGAAAGGGAAAGGGAAATGGAAAGGGAAAGGGGGCATGAGGGCAGCCTGCCCCTTTCTAGAAGTTCTGCAGCAACTTCCTTGGGCTTCTGATATTACAAGACAGATAAGACAATACAGCTGACATGTCAAAAAAAATTACCCTGTGGCTGCAACAACCAACTCAAGCAGCTGCTCCTTAGATTCCTTTACTAGAAGATGCTGTTTCTTTCCTCTTTCCTTTTCTAGAAGATGCTTTTCTAGAAGATGCTCTTTCTTCCACCCCACTTTAGGATCCACCTTTAGACAAACCTCAGTAACACAACTGGCAAGCTGAACACACAGAGGTACCCAGAACCCTTTACCACACATTTGCTACAGTTTTGCTGCATTTCCTGCTTGTGATTTTGTTCCCACATCCCAAGGTTTTTCATTCCCTGCCCAGCAACAGTAAAACCTAATTTGCCAATTGCCCTAAGCACTTCATGATAAGCAAGTACCATGCAAAAGATAGCAATATTTAAGGACTCAGAGACTTAGAATTAGGTGATACATGTTTTTAATTAAATGCCCTAATATAATTGCTCAAATACACATACTAAGGTTTTAGCCTACATCATGTTATTGGGAATGGCAAATTCATCTGAGTTCTTAAACACGTTTTAATTGTCTGAAACATAAAATTGAATGATCAGTGCTATCTGTGCAGCAAACTGTATTGCAACAAAGAGTACTTTGGAATCACTTGGCTCTTGAGCAGGGGAAAAATTGAAGGGGGAAAACAGACTATCAAAGAGAATGAAAACATGCAGAGAGGGAGTCTTTGAAAATCTGCAAAGAGGATTCTTTGAGAGTGACAGTTCTGAGGAGCATGAAAGAATAAGGCAAAGTCAAATTTTAAGAGTGGGTAATGTTCTACACCAGGATGCAGTTTCCTGACCAACGTAAGGACTGCTGCCTTTAGTCAGGTGAGAAATCTTATTCTTTAATGGGAACTTTGTTCACATAAAAACTGGGTAATTTCACTCACAAAGCAAAATCCTTAAGGAACATTAAGAAAAAGTGTTCACTCTTGGAAAGGGTTCTACCACAGGACCATGTGTTTCTCTACTGAAATAATTTTCTAGCCTAAGAAGTGGAGGAGAAAATACAGTTCAGCTCATTAGTCCTTAATACCTGGTCTGGGTAGTAACTTCTATGGCTGTTTCGACTTTAGCCTGCAGCTCAAGTAATAGGAAAGAAATGTCAGCGCTTCATGCTAGCACAGGACACAGCTAGCTTCCCTAAGACGATCAGTTCTATTAAAAAAAAAAAAAAAAAAAGAAAAAAAAAATCACCAGAGGTCTTTCATCAAGCAAAATTCCAAATAACTTTAGAAGGAGCATTGCTCATTCTTAAACCAAACTCAATAACACTTTATCTCAGCATCGTGGCTTCCCTGTGACTCAGGGTACATATGTTCCTGAATCATGACCTCACGTCGGCTACCACTTGAAAGCATGCTGCAGTCAAATTAGGCAACATAAGAGTTCATGGAAAATTCGTACTTCTTATCTCTACACAGCTTTCACAGGCCTATAACCAAGGATAGGAGACAACCTAATGGCAACTGGACATTTCATGAGCTTTGAACAGCATCATCTGGGAAACTCCAAGATGAAATATTTAATCTCCTTACCCCACTTTTCATGGTTAAGCATGTGGCAACTAAACTTTGACATTTCAATCAAGACTTGGCTTCAGAGAATAAATCTGGTATTTTCTTGTCTTCTTAAGGTGACCAAGAAGTTGCACACGAAACATACCTCACTGAAGAAAAGTGTATATATCTTTTTAAATTAAAAATCTGAGGGCCTCTCACATGGCTTTTTTTTAACACATCATTAAAGACAACTGACAACCCAATACTTGATGGATATTCTGTTAACTCAAAATTTAAATTTTCCTGAGGCTGCATTAATACCTTGGAATAAGACAGTATCTCCTACTTTAATGACACTATCAGTCTTGAAAGGGCCCAGACTTCAAGATGAAAGCAGCAAGTTGCCCATCTTGGGACATCAGATGATCACATTCATCCCAGGAGTTTGTCAAGTACTTGTAAGAGTGCCCACATGCCCAGACAGGTAGCCCCACACACCTCAGTTGTTGCATCCAGCTGGAAGGACTGCGGTTCCAACAGTTCAGGAAGTGCCCAATAATAGGCATACAGTTCACATGCAAAACTAGATTATTCCCAACTTCGAGGCTTCTTATCTAGCTTAGCAAAGTCTGTACAACACATAATGTACATGTTACCAAAGAGAGACTTCGGCAGGATAGTTTGTTTTGGGGCAGAAGAAAAGTCAGGGCAACTCCTAAGATCCAGAGAGCAGCTCCTTGACCCATCCCTGCTCCCTACAACCAGCACTCTGGCATTTCACCAGCACACAGCAAATTACTTGTTTGACCATCTCTTCAAGAATTTCACCCCCTCTCTTGCTCTCCTACCCTTGGGAAAAGCAGAGAATTTCCTGTTCCACCCCTTCTGCTTACACATGTTTCAGAGAGTTACTCCTAACCAATCCTCCCCTCTGTGTACAATGAGTAGCACAACATCAGATCTTCCCCAGCTTGCCGGATGTGATCCTAAATTTTACATGGATACGTGTGAAAGCATTTTGCTGGCACTAGTAGTACAGCAGGCTCCTGCTTCCTTTAAAAAAAACAGGCCTGTGTGCTGAACTACACATTTCAGGACCTGAGGAACCTGATTTGGTAATTGAGGGTATGCATTTTTCCTATGAAATGGAAAAATTAATTATACCACATGGCATATTTCAGTCCTGGTGGTCAAGAGTTCATGAACAAAACTACTTTAAAAGGTGCTAATAGAAACAAATGCCTTTAACGTCACAGACTTCCCAGATGACTCCTGCTATGGAGACGGATGACAAATCACTCTGTCAGTTAACTTTAAATTCCATATTGACTACATTGAAGCAATTAGCCATTTATTTTTAGAGCATGCTCCATTTTAAACACAAGCGATTCAGTCCAAGAGATATTCTATACTCCAATGCTATTTAATGGGTTAACAACTCTCAAATTTAAATGGATTTTGATTCTGGGAGAAATACTTGCCTCTTTGATTTTGCCTCCAGACATTGGTTGGGAATTTTAATTCAGGCTTGAAACCAAACAAATGTTGGTGCTCCATAAGCATCTGCAGAGAAATATAAAAATATCTGGAAAGTGTGAAAGAGCAAGCCTGTTTTGCTAAATGCATAAAGTGAAACCCCAGCGTCGGTCTCAATAACAGGCTTCCTGACTGCTGTGCACACGGTCTCTCCCACAGACCTTCTGCTCTGCAGCAAGGGAACGCTGCCTGCACTGCTGTGTCCTCAGAGAGCTTTGCAATACAATGGAGCACAGCGATTCCCTGGGGAACACGCCGCTGATCACCGACTTCGATATTTCAAACACAATCACCAGGGCTTCCCCCATTTTAAGATCTCAAAGAAACGGCTTGCCATATCACTCCACCCCAGCTCCCAAGCCATCTCATAGTTTATCTGCATTATAGGCAACGTTCTGGACAAAAGGATGAGGAGCTGGGATTAAGCTAAGGCTGTTTGAAAACATGGAAAAGGAGGGTGAGATTATAAGTGGAAAGTTGGGGAAGGAGAGTCCTGAGGAGCTGACAGTGGTTTCTGTTGCTGCTGCCACTGAAGGAAGAGGACAAACGGGAGCTGCTACAGGTACTGCAGCAAGGGAACCCCGCTTCAGGCTCAGTTGCTGCTCTGCTTCAAGCCAGCTCCTCCCTGTTGCAAAATCAAAAGCAGTCCACAGCCAGCCAATTGGCCCCAGCAGTTGGGGCCAATGGGCCCCAAATGGGCCAATAACCCATTTCACCCGTAGTTTGGACCAGTTTTTCTGGTCCATTTTCCACAAACATCTGAGATTGAGGACACCATCTTGCCAAGGGACAGTCCCAGCACCTCCTAAGGAGCGCTGCCTTAAGAACCTAAACTTCCTACTTCAGAGCTAATGACAGGATACTCTAGCCAGACATAGCTGATCAAAAAAGGCCAAGACTGACTCACAAGCCCATACAGCTGCCTAGCCACCATTCAGTAACTGTAAGGAAAATGACCCTGGGCTCCCTGCATCAAAGAACCTTGCCATTTCTTCTTAATTAATTCTAAGCATCTTACTGGCCTCAAATCTCAGCTGGAAAAAAATCAACTAAAGTAGGTGGCATCTTATCTTGCCTGTTGCTACTGGGTGCACTTGTATTTTTTTCTGAGTTGCGCAACCCCCACCCTTCCAAGATTCCAGTAAGGAACAATGTATTGCTGTGTTTTAGGACAAATATGTAAGTACATAAGATCTGGTCTGTTTTAAGCTTTATTAGAATTAATGGTCATGATATCTAAGGCAAATAGAAATACACTTCTAAGGAATTAAGCCTGCAGTATTTGCCATTCAGCCACTGCAGAATCACAACAGCACATGAAATGTTACAGGAGAAATGGGTAAAAAAAGACTTAAACAGAAGCAAAACTGACTCATCTCCTTATTGCCAAAACCGAGAAAGCTGCTGAGTGTAAACAAACAACAGACATCCTGAAGAAAAGGGGGCGTCACAATTCCTTTTCCTGCTAATAGGCAGATACACAAACCCGTATGGGCAGGATCATCCTCCAGCTACTGCAAGCCAATCTGAGGGAAACAGCCAATGCTACAGCAACATTCCCAGTAGCACAGGTGCCACTGGAGGCAAGGGAGCATCTGAGGTGATGTTGACTCCCAGTGCCATGATGGTTCATAGCTGTACCTGCTGGAAAGCTGTGGCAGCTGCAGGCATGATCTGCTCATGTAAGCCACACATATATATTGATACCCAGCTGAACTGTTTGGGGCTGTATTCACAAAGGTGTAACTTTGGCTTAGGCTGGCAAGTACCACATCTACCGAACAGGAGGGAGAGTGAGCCAGAGCACTTGTTTAAAGCTTGAGTTCTCCCCCCTGTCTTTAGAGGCCCACAAAGGGTATGATCTATACATCCTGAAGCCAGGCTTTGTGGGTACCTCTAACTTTGGAGGAAACTACGTAGGGAAAGACATAGGACCATAGAAATATTTAGAAAGATCGAAAGTCATAAAGAAGACAAGCTACATTCTCTGGCAAAATCTATCATCACAAATATTTTGGAATAATTGCTTTTTTTAATTACTAAAAGCCCTTCTGTTTGAACTTTGCAACTGGTGTGGAAATGAGGAGGCTGTTTTGCTGGGTATTTTTTACAAGCATCTTTCAGAGGTGAAACCACAGGGGCAGCCTTAATGCCTGTATCCACAAAGCAGATCCAACAAGCTTTAAAACACAGGCAACCTATCCTCACTGTTAGAACAGCGCCTAGCCCAACATCAACTGTTCAACACCATCACTCTCACAACTTGAATCCTCCCCACAATACCACAGCCACATCATTTGCAGTACTTCAAAAGGCAGCTAATAAGCTAAATTTTGCACTCACTGTTTTTCCAAGTCACTGTATTGTTTGTAAGACTATTCAAAAGGAGACAAGGAGAAGGATTTAGCACTACCTTGAATGAATGCTACTTAGCATCTGACACAGCACGTGCAAAACTCCATGAAGCTTCACAGGGATTATCTCACAATGGCAAAGGATGCAAGATCGCATGCAATGTACATGAAACACAAAGCCACTGAAAAATGCACTTTAGTAATAAGTCTTTGTTATTTATTGGAAAACAGTAAGGACCATATTGTTTATTAGAATGCACTTAAAATACTGAGCATATGGATTTGGGATGAATTCTTTGGGATGTTCTCAGCATGTGTACACAGCTTGCTTTCAAATAAATCACTGTCATGTTCTGATATTGATAGTTCCTGATAAAGTCACTGAGTGGATCAGTTCATGCTCTGGCCTGCTCTGGTTTCAAATGAGTAAGCTGATTGATACTGAAAGTTTAAGAGTCCAAAGCTCAGGTCACACTAAGTCAGAAACATGTTAATGATAGTATCACACAAGTGACAAAACACACCATCCACCCTAAACTCATATTCTGCTCCCTGCTAACAAATGCTGGCCAGCTGACCAGCCACTCTGTTCTGAGCTAACTCTTGCTCACCCTCCCGAAACAAACAAGTAAACAGACCCCACATTTCCTCTGTAAGAACACATACTCTTTTACCCTGTACTAGACTGAGACTGCATTGACAGGATGAGTGGTGTGTGGTGTGGGCTGACTAAGCGTGTGCTGCCTTTTACATCTACTTCTGGTTCCAGCATGAAAATCAACATTGCACCTGTGTTGTCCAAACTGGGTGTGCACTTCAGAGACAGACAGAAGAGAAGCAGAGAGAGCAGCCAGGATACATACCATACTCCACTTCTTCACAAAACACACGTACTACACAGAGAAATGATAATCCCTTCTTAGTGGAAAATCCAAATTTTCAAAATGAATCCCCAAGCCAAAATGAATTACTGTAATAACTGCAATCTTCACATGAGCACTAATCAAAAAGGCACAGCTGACCACCTGCTATGTGCCACCACTGGCACAGCAGCACCCTGCACTAATTGCTGCCCTGTTCAGATAGGGCTAGGTGCCCCACAGAATGTGACAGTGGTGCTGGTAAACACACGGACAAGAGCCCAGCCTGACTGATTGTTGTACAGTCTCACTACGCACTTCTGCTGAGTGTAGCACAAAAAAAAAAAAAAAAAAA
>WBMY01009113.1:348794-367951 GCA_013397315.1 Donacobius atricapilla
AAGCAGCACTACTGCAGCTCTAAACAGCAGGATGCAAAAATCTAAACCCAGGCCAAGTAATTTCTTCTGCAACGGCAGAGAAACACATGGGAAACGATGCAAGAGAGAACAAAATGAATTGTACTGCCCGTGTCAATACAAACCCATTATCTATGCAGGCTGCAAAATGAGAAACGCAGCATTTGACAATGCTACAGGCTAGAGCCGTGTTCTTAAAATACTTATAAGTTATTTCATTTAATTGGTAACAAAAAAATGCAGTTACATAACAACACAAGGTAATAACCAAAATATGAAGTCACAAGATTGGCTTACAGCAACAGAGCACTGTGGGGAAAAAAGCAGATCGTGCTTTAAATTTTGCTGCATTGTCAGGGAGCCAAGAACCAAAACTGGGGGCTTCTGCTTTTACAAGGAATGGATGTAACCACCAAAAATTCGGCACGGGACTCTTCATCACCGCCTGCGTGCATCCACATCCCCAGATGATGTCAATCCCCGCCGGCACGTCGCTCATCATAATTCCACACTATCTGGTCGCTAGTGGAATTCAGCCGCCAGGCCGACGTCTCAGCCCGTAACCCACCGGGGCCCCATGAGCTCCCCGGAGAGCGACCCCACCACACATCGCCCCCCGCCCAGGGCAGCGCTCACGGGCACGGCCGGGGCTCCCATCCCGCACGGACCTCCGAGGCACAAAGGCGGCATCGCGCAGCCGGGCACGGTGACAGCGCACACCCGCGATCCGCCGCCGCATCCCGCCGGCCGGGCAGGGGCTGCCCGCCCCGGGAAGGGCCTTCCCCGGAGCCGAGGCCGCTATCGACCCCATCCCGCCACGCACTTTTCCGCCGAGAGACGATGCCACCCGCCCCACCACCCGCACCCGGGGCCGGGTGGCAGCAGCCCCTCGTACCTGGACAATGCCGGCCTGGGCACAGCTCATGCTCCCCCGGCGCGGGCAGGTCTCACATCCCACACGTGCCTGTCAGCCGGCAGGGATGGAGGGAGGAAGGGAGGGAGGGAGNACCGCACACAGCCCAGCTCACCACACATCGGACGTGGAGGAGGAAAAAATCAACGTGTTCTCCTCTTTGCCCCTTGAAGTCGGGGCGGCCGCCCTCACACCAACTGCTCACCAATGCCAGACCTTCCGGGGTGATTATTAAAGCCTTTTCCCCGCTCTCCTGAACAAGAGCTTGGGCGGCACTACTGCTCTAGCAGCTGTCTCCTCCCCGAGGGAACGTGCACCTTTCACCACCGTCATCTCCAGCCTCTCCTCCTGGACGAGGTTTATGACTTTAAACCCCCTGGACAAAATAAGTCCACAGTACCACAGCTGTGAAAAAAGCGAGTTTCAAAATGCAGTTCAGGATGGGGACAGAGGTGCTCTACATTTATTTCTCCCACGTCTCGCAAAGCGGTTCACTGAAAACAGACCACGAGCTGCTGGGACTGCAGGGAGCAACAGCTTCCAGCAGCAACTTGCTGTGTCTGCATCCACCGGCCAAAAGGGCTGAAGAACAGCTCTTCTTGTCAGCTGGCAGAGGGAAAAGACAGAACAATCCTGCAGAGGCCCACTTAGCCCCTCACTTCATTTTTGTAGATAAAAGGGTTTTTTAAATAGCTCTTTTTAAAAACCATCGTGCTGGAGTGTATTCATACCCACCCACAACTAAATAAATCAAATTTTCAAGACTCTTCTGGATCTTAATTTGTACCCCAAAGCAAAAATATGTTGATAAAAGCCACAAATATGTCCACTAACTTCATAAATGAGATTAAGTTAGTTTCTAAAATCTTTTTTGCAATCTCCTCTCTTACAAATTTCTTTGGATCCAACACTTACTGTGCTTGGTATTGGTGCAAGAAATACTTACTTTAATTTGCTAATCAATTCACTCCAAAATGCTTTCAGACACATTGTGGCCTCTAATTTCCACTTTATCATCCCTTTTTCTTTCTTAAAGAGGTGAAACAGGAGAAATTAGAATCCTGTATAAGCAGAAACCTCAGAAGGAAAATCAAATTGGATTCGGGGAAAAGAATGGCTTGGTATTTTGTAACATTAGTGAAAGATGAAATATACCAACAGTCAGAATTATCCACACACAAATACAGTAAATGGGCTAATTCCCTGTGCATTGAGAATGGGAAGAAAGGGGTGCCCATCATCAAAATGCAGCTCCAGCTTTTCCCCAGGAACAAGGCAGATCAAAAGGCATACCAGGTCATGAAGGCCACGTGAGCAAATGTGCACCTCAGGATACTCTACTGCAGGTGTTTGAGAGAATCAGGTGATGTTTGGGCCGGCACACTGGCTCTCATCCAGCAATGCCATCCACCCATCATAGATTGCAGTGGATTATGAGGACAAAATCCTACAGGAGGCCTCCAAACTGATATTTTCTTCCTTGTTTTAAATCTGTATATTAATAATTACATGGGAACCACCTATTGTAGGTGTGTGCTTTTGCCTTTGCACTTTGAAGTCTAAATAGGAAAAAAAAAAAATAGAGNCGGGCGGCGAGCCGGCGTGTCAGCCCCTGCCGCGCCGCACCATAGTCCGGCACCGGCTGAAACGCCCCGCAGCACCGCCGCGCTCCCTCCTCCTCCTCTTCCTCCGCCCCGCCAGCCTCCTCCCACCTCGCGCCTGTCGCCGGGCGCCGGCCCCGGGAGCCACCCANAGCGGTTCACTGAAAACAGACCACGAGCTGCTGGGACTGCAGGGAGCAACAGCTTCCAGCAGCAACTTGCTGTGTCTGCATCCACCGGCCAAAAGGGCTGAAGAACAGCTCTTCTTGTCAGCTGGCAGAGGGAAAAGACAGAACAATCCTGCAGAGGCCCACTTAGCCCCTCACTTCATTTTTGTAGATAAAAGGGTTTTTTAAATAGCTCTTTTTAAAAACCATCGTGCTGGAGTGTATTCATACCCACCCACAACTAAATAAATCAAAT
The DNA here is from genome assembly GCA_013397315.1 of Donacobius atricapilla. NCBI lineage: Eukaryota > Metazoa > Chordata > Aves > Passeriformes > Mimidae > Donacobius > Donacobius atricapilla. The sequence goes on from WBMY01009113.1 coordinate 351,750, forward strand.
TTTCAAGACTCTTCTGGATCTTAATTTGTACCCCAAAGCAAAAATATGTTGATAAAAGCCACAAATATGTCCACTAACTTCATAAATGAGATTAAGTTAGTTTCTAAAATCTTTTTTGCAATCTCCTCTCTTACAAATTTCTTTGGATCCAACACTTACTGTGCTTGGTATTGGTGCAAGAAATACTTACTTTAATTTGCTAATCAATTCACTCCAAAATGCTTTCAGACACATTGTGGCCTCTAATTTCCACTTTATCATCCCTTTTTCTTTCTTAAAGAGGTGAAACAGGAGAAATTAGAATCCTGTATAAGCAGAAACCTCAGAAGGAAAATCAAATTGGATTCGGGGAAAAGAATGGCTTGGTATTTTGTAACATTAGTGAAAGATGAAATATACCAACAGTCAGAATTATCCACACACAAATACAGTAAATGGGCTAATTCCCTGTGCATTGAGAATGGGAAGAAAGGGGTGCCCATCATCAAAATGCAGCTCCAGCTTTTCCCCAGGAACAAGGCAGATCAAAAGGCATACCAGGTCATGAAGGCCACGTGAGCAAATGTGCACCTCAGGATACTCTACTGCAGGTGTTTGAGAGAATCAGGTGATGTTTGGGCCGGCACACTGGCTCTCATCCAGCAATGCCATCCACCCATCATAGATTGCAGTGGATTATGAGGACAAAATCCTACAGGAGGCCTCCAAACTGATATTTTCTTCCTTGTTTTAAATCTGTATATTAATAATTACATGGGAACCACCTATTGTAGGTGTGTGCTTTTGCCTTTGCACTTTGAAGTCTAAATAGGAAAAAAAAAAAATAGAGATGAGGGAGAGAGTCAGAGGAATGAAAAGGTGAAGTTTGCCCAAAGTTCACACAGCATTTTTCTGGAACAGGGTAGAGAACTGGCCCAAGCCTCCTCACTCCTGATTCACTGCCCCCTCAGAGCTTTTACCCAGCTCCTTCTGCTCTTTTGGGTTACTGGTGTAATTCTACATCATGTATTAAAATGAGATATGCTTCTCATCTAAAAGAGTGGACACATATGTTGATTTTATCAAAAAACATTAGATTTGTAAAACCAGGAAAACCTGATAATAGCACATGTTCTAAAAACAGTCTAAATCCAGCAGCTCAAACTTCAAGCTTGATTATGAATTTTAGAGGCAGCTTAACATTATGGGTGTGCAATGAGGAGTGAGAACCACCATGAACACATTTTAGGGCCATGACATGTGAAGCATAAGACCTTTTCATGCACTGTGGACCTGGGGAGAGGAACCCCTTTAGTGGGGCAGAACATAAGCTTTCCTCTTTAGAAGCTACCACCTCAGCTTTTCTTTAAGATTGAAAAGAACATGCTGAATCTCCTATAAGAGATGGAACTTAAAAATTGTCCCCTGCTGGAATTTATGTAAAACCAGTGATCAAAATTAAGATCAAGAGGCAAAATGCATACCCACTTCCAGGAGACATACACGTACATACTGAGCTGAAGATGAATGTGGCAATTGGTTCAGAAAATGAACCAGGCTTTGAAGAGGACATTTTGCCCTGCTGTTCCTCAAAAGAATGAAATTATGCATATTGGAAATAAAGTGGTTTGCATTGCAACTTTGCATTTTACTGAAAAGGAGGAGAGTTGCATAATACATAAGAAGTTTTAAAACTGGACGAAATTTTGGCAGTTCAGATTGTTATCTACATAATAAACAAACCTCTGAATTTCATGTGCCTACCTTTTATGCACTCTCCAGCCTCCCACAGACTAAGCAAAACAGCAGATTTTGCTGTCCCACAGGCTTGCTGACAAGTCCTGGTGTCTTTTCAGACATGAGCTATGCCCTATTCATGCCTCAGGACACATCTGCAGGCAGTACAAGATGAAGATGATTTGGGCAGCAAGTGGCCAAGATGCATGTCTGTTATGCAGGAGATTTTGCACAATTTTGACATCCAGAGAGTCAAAAAAAGCAGAAAATGGAAGCAAGAAAAATTTATCTTGGGGAGGGTGTGGAAAAAGTGAGATGAAGCAATCATGTCTTTCCTTACCAAATACTTCTAGACACACACTCTTGAGTTGGCATGGGACACATTCTATTGCATTTCCAAAATCTCGAATTCTGGTGACTCATGCCTGATATATATCAGAGGAATGTCTACTTGGTATGGTATACTTTGTAGTTATTTCTAAATGATTTGATCATAAGTGGGAAAAAAGAGAAATTTTTGTTATTCTTAAAAAACGTCAGGCACACCTTGATCTGGAGACAGAGACAGCTATGTTGGTTGTTGTGTTACAGCCAATTAAAAAAGCCAGAAAGCCCCAATGATGTCATTCTCTTCAAGACATGTGCTGATCTGGGTGATGATGGTAGGACTGAGTAAGACTCTCAGAGTGTACTCATACCTTGCATTTGTAGGGGTACAAACTGACTCAAACTTTCCCCAAGAGAGCTTTTCTGAAAGAAGAAATGGTCAGTCTCCGAATCATTGACTAAGTATGCTCTTGCCTTAAAGCTGTATGAAGTCCAAGAGTAACTTCAAGATGCTTGAACTTTATATTGCCCCTTGAATCAGTCAAACATAGGAGTACAGCCAATATCCTGCCACTGGCTCTAGGTGGCCTTTGAATAAATAAAGACTGGATGATTGATAAGTGGGACTCCACCACCTTGGCAAAATAGGGTAATTTAGCAGTTTACATGTACATTTGGACATATCCTAAGTTTTTACACTGGATTCATCTCCAGCTGAGCTAGATGCCATGTAGGTACATCTCTTTTCTGCAACTTAGTATTCACTAAATTTTACCAATAAACACAATTTTTGCTGGATAAAGAGACTGCCACTCAGATAATCTAGGGCAGCATATCTCAAAGCTAGGTTCATTTTGTTCAAGTGATATTCTCAGATCTGTCTCCTGTGGCTTCTGACTTTGGATTATTTCCTCTGTTGGGACTCAGAATTCTGTTACTGACACACAAAGACTGCCTTTAAAGAGACACTTGGTTGATCGTGTCTGATGTTTTTTACTGTATTTTGGCTTGCATGGATGGGATTGCTCATATCTCAGGTGGATGCCACACTTAGGCATAGCAGTAGGTACTTGTCCGGCATAGGTGCTCAGATTTCAGGCCCTAACAGAGTGCTTTCTTTTGGGCGGGAGCTGACTTTTTCTTAGTTACTGTAACCTTCCTTCCATTGGCAGCTCAGATCTGAACTTTTGGGGAGGCCGTGATGGACACTCTCCTAGAACAAATGACCAATTATAACTGTTGGAGAATGATATAGGCCAGGTGTAAAAGTGATTCTGTCCTAGCAGGACTACACCACCTATCAACATTTTTCCTCAGAGGAGCAGACAGCATGCTGTGCAACATCCCTAACTCCATTCCTGTTTTATCCTGGGTGTACTGAGAAGTTTCTTTACAGAGGGCCTGAATTACTGGAGTATTTAACCAGCTTGATCAAAAGAATTCTAGCCTCTCAGCTGCAATCATTTGCATGGCCCGATTTTTGCAGTTTCACTTAATTGTTTTACATGTAGATATACGCTAGTTTGACATTTGCCCCTGTTAAGTTCATTTTCTTCTACCTTGATTCTGTTTCTGGAATAAATGATAACCAGCTTCAAAACAGAAGGAGGTTAAATATTAGCATCCCTGACAGAAGGGAATCAGTGATTGTGAAACATTATTCTACGTGGGCAAACACACTGCATATTTTTCCTGCATAAAGCCTATGAATGCTACTAAAAGACCAATTATTTTTACAACTAAGGCTTTACTTAATGAAAAAAAATTCTTAAAACATGTTCAATGACACAAAGATTGAGTCCACAAGTTGTTCTGCTACCAACAAAATTATTTTGATGAGTGTTCCTGTAGCTTCTTTGATTTGTCCTCAGTGAATGGTGATTTCACATTACAGTTTTTTCTCCCATACCAGGAAAGTGGGGGTGGGAATCAGTCTCTTCTTCTCTACCTGGCTGTCATAAAAATTAAAAGGACTCAGTATATTTGAGACTCCCTCATCTAATATGTATGAGAGGTCTCAACCAGTTTAAAGATTGCATGGATTGCATAAAGTTGGGCATTTAGAGTATATATACTATATATATACTCTGAGTGTATATATATATATATATATAGAGAGTAGTATATATATATAGGAGTATATATTATCTTCTTAGGAATCCCTGCTAGAAAAGGGGGATAGTTGCCTTGTTGTCTATGAAAATGTTGACCCTACATCGTAACTACAGTACTTAAGCCAGAAGAGAACAAGAGACCCCTGGAGAGTCAACACTGTAGTGATTTGGCTTAATTAACATATATTTAGTTTTAATCTCAAATGGAGACCTCCTCTAAAGCAGAAAACTGAGAAAAACTGTAGTTACAGGAATGGGTTTTGAAGGTACTCGCCCAAGAGGACTAGTTTTGATGAATTTCACCAAGTTTACCTTTCACACAGGCAACACTGCTAATTTACTGACCAACGACTATAAATGTGTTTAGATACATGCCTTAACATTGTGCTAGAACACAGTCAGAGAAGATTTTCTTTTGATGAGAGTGGGTTTTCAAAAGTGATGAATGAATCCTTGTGGAAAGGAGATGCTTCTGGTTTTGCTCTGCACCCAATTTCTGATCTGGTGGTCCCACACCTTCTCATTGAGGCTTTCCCTTGTTCCTTCAGTACCCACTGTTCACTAGGTTAATTTTCCACTAGCTGAATGGGAGTCTGTCCCACAGCTCCCACTGGTGCACTACAGAGAGGTGAAAGCACATGCACAAGCAGTGCTTGCCAAGGAGCAGAAAAGAGTTGAAATTTCACCTTTCATGAGTAGTTAAGCCTGTTGGATCAGTTCAGATATCTCAGAAGATCTCTCCCAGACTGAACTGGAAAAGGATCAAGACCAAGAAAAGCAGAGGTATTCCTCTTACCTTGTGAAAGTACACTAAGCCAAAAATCACTGTGCACTCAGTTGGGTGGTGAAGATGAGATTATTCCTGCCTGCATCCAGACCTTGAATTTTTTTTTTGAAGATTCCAAATGCTCCGTTGTTTTGGCCTCCCTCTGAAAGATTTCCAGAAAAATCATTAATTATTTACATTTTTTTCAACACTGACCTACCACTGAGTAGCAGGCCTGTTTTAACTAGGTTGGAATGAATAGAAGAGCTCATCGTCCACATTCATTTGGCTGATAAACAATTCAGTAGTAACAGAGGACTGAATTAACAGATGAAGGCAGATGGGCTTATGGAATAAAGGAGGGACTGAGAGAGAGGTTATATTGAGAGAGCAGAAGGATTGGAAAAAGATCAACCAAAAATGGGCCAGCATGGTAAGCCATATGTCTCTTCTAAATGTTTTTTTCTGCTCTTGTTGTTTGATTGTCATTGTGCTTCATAACTATCAGTTGTTTTGTTCTGAGTTGTTTGGGTTTTTTGGGTTTGTTTTTTTTTTTTTTTTTAGGAAATCCTTCTCAAGAGTCCAAACAACCAATAGTGTGGACACTCCCTTTCATATGGGGTGAAGAACTATGTTATTTTTACAAATCTATAAAATCAAAATTATATGAATACAGCTATAGTAAGCACAGATTCACAGCCACCCTCAGTTATTCTGTAATGTCAGATCCACCTCCCCATGCAAATGCTGTAGAGATAAGTCTGACATGGCTTCAGTTGCCACTGTCTTCCCTCATCTGTCAATATAGCCTACTAATAGAAGGGAAAAGAAGTGGATATTCACTTAAATAGCATATCCCTTTCAATTGCAGCCAAAATAACCTACTATGATGGGTTGGAATCATTCAGGACAGATGTTCTGAGATTATACGCAGCCTTCTACAACATTTCTGACAGCCTTTGCTTGATAACAGCCATGCCAGGTTTAAACTTCAGTGGCCAATAATAAAGCATCAACTTGAATCCCCACCCCGTTACATCAATTTTCTTAGTAAATTACTTTAACAATAGGAGCAAAAGGAGAGCAATAAGACAAAAACAAAGTTGCATTACAATAGCTTACAGTTTCTTCCCTAGCACCTTGGTGTAGGATGCTTTCTCATCTTCTATACTACCAGTCCCATTTCAGGTTTGCAGTCAGCAGGTCCCAGGGCTTTGTCACCTGCAGAAGAGGATAGCAAGGCTTTATCCAAGCTGTTGCTGGCCCTACAGCATTAGCTGCTCCTCCTGGCCACAAGTGCTATCTGCTCTCCTGGTTGAACCTTGCATCCCTGTTTGAGCCCTGCCTGCTCTTCCAGCTCTGCTCTTGCACATCTTGCTCTCTGCCTTGCCCTGCCAGTTCTTCTAGCTCATCGTGAAAGCTTTGCTGTAGATGCTTCTCTTTTCTATCAGCATTTCAACACCGAGGTCTCCCTACCAAGGTCTCTGCAGACATTGCAAATCCTTCTAGTCCTCAACTCCATCTAAAATCATGTTCACAAACTTGAAATCATGCCACCACATCGCTGTACCTGCTGGGTACTGAGAAATGACCACTCCATAAATGTAATTTGCCTTACCTTTGCCTTTGAAGTACAAGTGACATGATGGTGCTCAGCTAGGGAGGGCCAGGTTTACAAAACTTGGATGTACCAGCTGGCAGGAACTTTTTGGCATCTACTAGGTTTGCAGAGCACCTTTCTCTGACTTTAAGTGCTCACACAATTTCTGCTCTCTACTTACAACCAGCTCATGCATATTCAAGGAATTCTTGCTGCAGAGAAGTCCTTGAAGTTTTCATGCCTAACTCCCTTTTCTTATAAGTTACATTAATTACACCAGGAATTTTCATCAGCCTCAGTAATCATTTCAGCAGTTTTATACTGAAAGGTCAGCCTGAAGAACCCCACAAGAAATGCTTTTATGCTCCGTGGGATGTACACCTAAATCCTTTGCTTTCAACAGTTTGTCTTAAAAAGACATTGCCATTAGTTGTCTCAGCTAATGACTAGAAAACATAGCAAAGTTTTATTCTTACATAAAGTAAACATTTATGTTATGTACCACTGCAAAATACGTCAATATAAGAGTTGCATCAGGTCCACTCTGGGTACACAAATGCAGAACAAATCTTGTCTTTGCATGAGAGCATGTGAAGCAGCAGCAAAATTTAGGCCCAAGCAGTTCTGTGTAACTTGAGTCACATCTGGGATTTCCTTCTCTATTTATGATGAGCCTCTTTAATCCTATCTGTTCTCTGAAGCAGGGCATTGAGAAAGTCCATGCCACAGCTCCTGGTCACATCTAAGGTAAACTCGAAGAGCTGCTCCTCACCCAGCAGCCCTACATTCAATGCAGCATTTGGGGGATAAGCAAGGCTGATACTTGGCTCACACAATACTAGCAGAGACTATTCTCTATGGGGAAGTCAGCAAATGTACTGTTAATAACTTGCAATTCAGTTCTATTGTCTCTACAAAGCTTAACTGGAGTAAAAAGCAATAAAAATTGTTTTGACACTGTTAGCAGACGTGAATGACTACACACTGTTCTATTGAGAAAGTTGGAGTTGCACGTTACATTCTAGAGCTTATCCATACACGATTTGAAACAGAAGCAGCAGTGATAGAATTATGGACAGGTCATGCAGACCAGCAGCTGAAGTCCCCTCTGAGTTGTGTATACTGGGCAAGCACTCTGGGTTGATTTCTGAGCCATGTAAATCAGTACAAGGGGTGTAACAATGCCTCTACAAATTACCAAGCCATCTGCGAGGGGTCATCAGACATTATAAAATAGTGGTCTTCCATGCTGTGCTGTTTTAAAGGGGTTGTTCCCAGGTTCTCCTGTCCCTGGATTCCTTCCTCATTTCATTGCATAAAGGGAAGGAATGGTCTATACTGCATCCCATCTCCCCCATCACAGTTCATTTTTGTGCAAAGAGGAAATAGCACAGCCATGATTCTTTCTGTAAGACTGATGTTACAGAGTGTTTGCATTTTCCTGCCAATGTAAGAGTCTTCACAGAACGGACAAGAGCAAATAGAACAAATGCCAGGAGCAGGGTCTGAATCCATGGCAAAAATGACATCTGGTGGGAAAAGAAGGCTTGATCTAGAAGTGATAGAGGACAATTGACACGTGAGCAAGAAAAATGTTGTAAGAGGCCCTGAACACTCTCTGTATATGCACTTTCATTGAAGTGTTCTTTTGCCTTTGAGATCTTGCCGTTTTAAAGCGTTTTAACCTCCAGGTGAAAAAAGCAGTATTCCTGTAGGGCTAAAATCAGATATATCACACTGCTTTATATCCAGAATAATTCATTACTGAGACCAGAATCCATCTCTAATTATTATGAAAGAACTATCAGTATCAGAGTTCAGCACTGCATTGTTTGAGATACACACAGGTGAATAGACTCTTAATTCCTACATAAACACCCATTCTAATTCTCTTGCACTTCCCAGTCAAGTAGTAAACTTGCTGGTTTCAGTTCTAATGTTTGAGATAAAATAACAGTAACATTTCTTAAAATTTTTAATACTTTTTTAAAAGTCTACAAAAAATTTAATTTCCCCATGATTTATATATCAGAGGCTTCAAACTTCAGAGGAGGTCTAAGGAAGTAGCCAAAAGGAGGATGTCTGGCTTCACTATAGTCCAAGGATTTTCCATAGATCTTATACACATCTGGCCACCGATGGATACTATTGTATATATAATCAAAGTATTTAAAGAAGAGAGCAAACATAGTCTCCACCACAGTTAGTCAGAGCTGTCTGGCTAACTCTGTAGACCATAATTCTTTGTGGACTTCAAGGACTTGTTAACCTTTGTCCCATATCAAAACTCTCCAGAGTGTCAGGTGGCACACAAGTTCTCAGCTGTGGTTTAATATGGCAAGAATTTATTCTACAACTATTATTCAGCTGCATCCTGTTGGCCTAGAGCACTATTTTTCCACAGGAGTTTTTCTCAGTTTATGAGCTTGCACACTCTGGGCTATGGCAAAATTTCCACTCCTGGGAAGCCTGGGGGAGCTAATAGAACACAACCTGTCCTGATAAACTGTATGTCATTGGCAATTTTTTTTTCTTTCCTTTTTTTCTTTTTGCAGAGCTGATTAAGTCTGACTGACCTACAGAAAGCTGCAACATTTCTGTTTGAAAATGACTCCTACCAAAAATAACTCACTACCAAAAATAACATTAATAATGCAACATTCTTTTTACTCCTAAACCTAGCTGAGACACCCTGTCTGATGTTCAGGCATTTCTGAATAGTGCAAGAGCCTCAGGGCAGGAGCTATTTTTCCCATACAGCTACTTTAAATAGTGTGGTGATATTTTTAGTTTTACTGTACCCACACTGTTTAAAATTGTATTATTTTAAAATAGCTTCTGCAGTACAAAGTTCCCTGCTGTGGAAAGAAAATTGAGTTAAACTTTCACACTCAATATTTCTATAAATTGGATGCTTTACACAAAATAAACTGTGCATCCAATTATCCTTTTCTCAGATTCATCATTTGATAAAAGCGTTCTCTCATAATTTTCAGCCTTTATCCAAAATGTGACTTACAATACCTAGTATAAGTCAAAGCGAGCAAGCTAAATACAATCAGGAGTACAGAAGGGGAAAGAAGGATTCTTACAAAATCCCATAATGGTCTTTGCCAGTACCTAGAATCAGTAATAGAATTTACCTACAACACTATATTTTTGGTCCCATAGCAGAAGTGATCACATCACCCATTGCTGGAATACACTAGAAGATAATGCAAGCAGATGAAAACTGATGTCTAGCAACAATGCCACAACTCCGGGTACTTGGAGTCAGGTTCTGACTCTGTCAAACTTCTCATACAGCCTTAGGTAAATCAGTTTGCCTGCTGTGTCTGTTCCTTAGGTGTAAAAGGAAGGCATTGCTTTACCCAGGGAAATGTCACTAAGCAATAAAACAAAAAGGATTGTGAGAATGTCAGGTCAGATTCATGTTATGAGTAGCAGGGATCATAGAAGTATTTGGACAGAGAGGACAGACTGAGGTGCACAAGAGCACAGGAAATTAACTTTTTTCCAAGGGTATTCAAGTAACCAGTGTAATTAGTTTTGTGTGCCAGACTTTACTTTTCAAGGTCTCAAAATTGCAAATTATTTTCAGACTGAAGCCAAACTGAAGTCTTATTCTTTATTATTAAATCAGTGTTGACATAACACAGAAGCAGATTATTATATACTGAAGATTTTTAGTTTGCAGTGTTCTTAGGGTTCATGAAATACCACAGCAAGATTTCTTCATGACCTCTAATATCTCCAAGTATCTCGAAGAAGAAAACAAGTGACAGGTACAAGCTGCAGAATTGCAAACTGAAAAATAAGCATTACTGAATTTCTCAGTTTTCCAAAGGCAGACCCCTTGAGTTAACGCAGTAATTCTGATTTCATTAGCTTAAACCCCCTTGATTTGAGTTTTCCCAAATATATCCCAGCTGTATTAGACAACAAGAAAAGAGAGTACATAAAGCATTTTCAAGGAGAGGTGAAGAATAGAGACTGAGCTATGCAATCCCTGTTTTTTATTGTAGTGTTTAAGCTCCTTCAAATGATAGATCTACAAATCTAAAAAACCTCAAATCTGGATACAGGCAGACATGTCTGATGTAGAAGTCTTCATTCTGAAAGTTTCTAGAGTGTTATATTGAACAGAGGGGACAACTGGTGCAACTTCACTGAGGTAGGCAAGTGAAATAGTAGGAGAATTTTGCTGTCTCCTCTTAGATGTGTAATTACAAGATAGGAGTCAGAAGTATGACTGCTTATGAAAAAGCAACATATCAGTAACAGAGCATTCATTCCCTTTGAACTTTGGGGTTTTTCAGATTTCATATTTTTTAAGTCATGGTGTTGATACTTCTGCTTAGCAGTTATTTGTCATTATCATCCATATGGCAAATACAGTCAGAGTGGAACAGACCAAAGGCCAGCTAGTCAAGTGTGTGCTTTCTGACTATTGTCAGGAGCAGATAACCAAAAAGAACGAAGCAAACAGGATAAATGCCACATGTGGTGCAGTACATTGCACTTCATGACCCAGTGATGCAATTTCATAGATCATTTATGCTTGTGTAAAGATGCTGGTCTGTACCTAGGTGTGCTTATTCCCCTTCAAGCCAGTCTCTGCAAGGATATGCATCCCTCCTGTGTGTACATGGGGCTTGCCATAATTCTCTTCTTCCTTTAGACATTCTTAGAAGGTTTCACAGAGAATATACAAAAGAAATCCATGACCTACCTAGGGTTGCTTTCCTCATATTCCTCTGAAAACATATGGAAGAAAACATTTTTAAATAGAATAGCAAAAAAATTTAATAAATAAAATCAGATTCTTTTCTTTTTTTTCACTGCTGAATTCCTGTCTGTTGAATCCTTGTCTCAGAAAAAAAATCCTAAAGAATTTCTAAAAGGACAAGCTTTACAGGAAAGATATGATAGACTCAGACTTTGAGGGATCATTTGGAATACATCCACAGATATCTAAAATACTTGGAAGTGCTGTTTACTGCACAGGAATTATTTTATGTGCATGTTCTTCCTAAACAAAACCATTCTGTGTAATCCATTGTTGTCATTACTACCCAATCTGTTATGTCTCATAATACTTCCCTAATCAGGAAGTGTCCTATTTTATGATTAATCCACAGGAGATATTTGGAAGTGTTTTCTCTGAAGTACATTTTTTCTAATCCTTTCTTAGAAGTGTTTCTAAAAGTATATAATAAAATAAAGATATGGAAGTGATCAAACTTTAGATTCAAGACTAGCTTTAACAAGGTTAAATTTTTCATGGCTCAACTCTAGTTTTACCTGGGGTTAGGGTGTAAATTTTGGATTATGCCATCTGATTATTTCAACACTTGTTTCATAACCAGAAGTGCCATGTCTAAACATACACTGTAAAGCAAACCAGAAAATATTAACATTTATTGATTACTATTATTTTCCTGATTATTGATCTTCTTTGTGTTATTGCCCTCATTATTTCACATCACACCTGCAGCTCCTGCTTCAGTCTGTTTCAGTAGGCTGGAATTCTGTCTTGATAGAATTTACTGACACATACCAGATCACAGTAGAGGATGCCACTGCCACTTTCATATGAATACATTTTTTTGCACTGGAGCTGTTCTAAAAAATTGAAATTGAACCAAACTATGAGTTTCTCTCTTCGTAAAAAGAGAGATATGACTTGAGATATGGCTATTGTGCAAAGTCAGTGACAGTAGAATAACTTAGAAAATAGATGATTTCTTATAAGAAGAATTCGATATTATTCTTCAAAGTTCAGAGCAAATCTTTGGTTTAAAAAATTTGTTCTGTTTTGGAAATCTTTTTTTATTGCTGACTCAAGAGCTGATCAATTTGTGTGAGCAAGGAAAGGTTATTTAGAAAAGAATACAGTGTTCATAGTCTTTGTCCAGACTGTGAAAGTCATAGCCACAAAACAGCCACAGCCACAGCTCAGGCTGCATTGAGAAAGGTGCTCAAGGGGTCCTATCCAATGCCTGGAAATCCAGCATACTTTTATACCAACCTTAGGTAGGGTCAAGAAGCAATCTGTCAACAGATAAAAGTACACTGAAGTACATAATGGATGTTACTGTCATTGAGTCCTCTGACTCAGCAGTGATACACGCTGCTGGGTGCACTAGAGATTCCTCTGGTATCTTAGTGCTTCAATGAATTTGTTGTGAAATACTGAATGAGTGTCACTAGGACTCAATTTGAGCAAAATAACTGCTTTGTTGCAGTCCTACATCTACTCTATTTCCCTCCTGAGCAGTATTTCCACAGATCCATTCCATGTAAATAGCATACATGTTCAGATAGACCCAAGTGAATGTCAGAGCTGTAGTGTAGGAATAATTACCACACAAAAATATGAAATTAGAAGAGTTCTGGAATGCCATATGAGTTTGAAAACTCAGATGGAAAATGGGCGTGGTCCATTAGTGCTGAAAGGTATCTCCTTTCAAATACACATAAAATTTAAATGGCAAGCCAAAAGCAGAAGCTGAGATCTTGGTCAAAACAAGTCCAGAAACCCAATATAGAAAAATGCATGTTAGTCCATACTCTGATGTAATCGTATTTTAAATGGCCTTGAGTTCTGCAAGAAGCAACTTTCAAACAAATTGTACTAAGCTGCAAATACATGAGAGAGAGCAGAGACCTTATAACAGCAGGTTGCAGCAAATCCCAGGTGCTGTACACCCTACCTATGTTTTATGACCATGTGTTACTTAGAGGTATGTCCAGATATACAATAGTCAGCTATTTGATCAATGTGATGTCTGGTAGGACAGAAGCAGTATATCCCACAAATAGCTAGTTATGATTTTACATCCATGGGAGTATTTAGAGAGTGCTGGTATAGTGAACGTGTATGGCAGAACAGTGGAGTCTGTCACCATTAACAGCAACTCCCTGTTAGGTCCATGGAAGTTAGGTACCTGTCCCAATTTCCTTCACTTACACTTACGTCCCAGATTAGTATAAATATGCCAGAATTAAAACCTTGAATTGAGGAACTTCCAAAGTCTCAAGATTTGGAGCATTTCGGTGGACTTTCCTGAAAATACTTAAAATTACTGATTTTCTTAAAGTGCAAACTTAACAAGAATCTCCTCTCTTTACAATATCTCGAGGTGAACACCATCACATGGGAAAGCCCTGCCATCCCTTTTCCATTACCCTTTTATTTGCACTACCTTTGGTCTGCTTCTGAAGCAGCATTTCTTTTCCTTGGCCACTTCAAAACATCTTCTCTGTCCATTCCACACTTCAATCTTTATAAAGACTGAAAAATGAAAGAGTCTCCAGCTTCCCCTCCTTGAAGTGTTAGGCCTCTTCAACTATGTTATATCCAAAGATGCAGGGAAAAAAGGACAAGCAAAAAGATTACTAAAAGAAAAGCAAAGGGAAAAATAATTTCCTTTCACAATTTACTTGAATCTATCCCTCAGCTAGGAGATTTGCCTCCAACGGATATCTGAGGCTTATCTATCAGAATTTGTCACCTTCCTGGGAACATGGATATGTTAGTCTCAATAGGAACAAACAAATGGGGAAATAACCCACTAATACCATTTAATAGTTCAGAATTTAATAGTTCTATCTCTTGGTCATTCGATTGACATTTCAGGATGAGGGTTGAAGGTAGGGGAGAAAAAAAGTGCTTTGGAACACCTGCTGTTATCATCCTGTCAGCTGGTCAGGTGGGGGTGGTGTGAGACAGTCAGTTGCATCAGGAACCTGTGTTTAGCTGAACGAATGGCATTAGAGCAATATGCAAGCAGGTGACTTGAGTCCTGCAGACCACACAAGTCTGACTACAGGAAGCATTGTCTCCACAGCATCATGTTCTGCCATTCTTCAAACCAAGTAAAACTTTGTCACAGTGCTGACTTGTGCTGATGCAGGAATAAGATTTTCTAATCACTTAGATCTTCCTGATACTCTCTCATGAGTCTTTAGCCCTTTTCTTATCATAAAATTCACAGACTGGGTATCCTCTATGTCCAAAACTTTCCTATTGTTACTTTGATATCCGTTACCTTAAAATAAATGCCCCCCCAAATGTAATAGTAATATTTCAGTAGCTATTTAGAGTGAGGTAGGTGAGCATTTTTTTTTTAACAAAGTTAAAAGTTTGTTTCAACTGGATAAGCAGGACCAAGAATATTAAGAATAGTGTGTTAGCCTGCCCTCAGAGCCTTGGATAATGGATAGCTGTGAAGTGAGGACAAACAAAGATAGTGTGAAATTTGGTTCGCATCTCAGACAGTTGAAGTATGTTTCCTGCAAGTGATTCTGCTGGGGTACATACAATAGCTCAGGTCATGCCAAAAAATGGCAAAGAAGTTGGAACAAGAGCCAAGTAATTCTAATTCTCTAATTCTTCTGAGAGAGATTTCATTTTCTTCAGATAGCATTTTAAGTCAGACAACTAAAAATTGGTGAAAACGTTGCCCCTTCTTTTTGAGGTACAAAAAAGGCAGACATAAGAATGTTTCCTTCTCCTCTTCCTTCTCCTCTTCCTTCATCATGTTTTCTACATCTCTAAATTTAGAGATTTGTTGTTTAATTCTGGCTTACAACATAGTCTTGCAAGGTGCCATAAAAGTTCGAAAGTAAAGTAAATTTTTTTACCACTTTAGTGGACCAAGTCCTTCCTGGACATCAGTGGTATTTCTGGTATAGTTAAAGTGAGTGGGATTTAGCCCAGTATATATTTACTGATCTACAGTAGCTGGAACTGGAAAATACAATAGAAATGGATAACATATTGGTAAAAACTATTTCAAGTTTGCATTTCTTTTGCAGGTTATAATTAATAGGAAAGCCCCTTTGGAAGTTTTTAAGTTGTCTTAATGACTATCCATGTGAATAAATTTAAAATTACAATTCTTTAACTCTGCCAGTGAAGGATGTGTATCAGACTCCCATCAGTATTTGCTAGCTGTCTTACTAGATTATCCAAGGCATAACAAGATATTTTTGCCTTTCCAATGCTTTATTTGACGGAAATGCAATTTCCTTGTGCCAGTCACAGTACTGACATGTAACAATAATGGCTCATAAGACTGCTTTGTAATATATTTGTCATAACCTATATTATAGGGCACTCAGCTCATTACACTGAAAATTTAAAACCATTCAGTAGTTTCTGTGATTATCAGCTAGGAAAAAGAATTTCAAGATTTATTTAAAAAATATTTTCCATGAGTCTTCTCCCATGTCATTCCCAAAAACTTAAGATAACGTCTGAAGAGAATGAGGAAAGGAAAGGAAAGGAGAGGAAAGGAAAGGAAAGGAGAGGAAAGGAAAGGAAAGGAGAGGAAAGGAAAGGAAAGGAGAGGAAAGGAAAGGAAAGGAGAGGAAAGGAAAGGAAAGGAGAGGAAAGGAAAGGAAAGGAGAGGAAAGGAAAGGAAAGGAGAGGAAAGGAAAGGAAAGGAGAGGAAAGGAAAGGAAAGGAAAGGCATCAGAATTTTCTTTTATCTTGTCCTTCCCCCTTTAAAAGGAGATTAGCATACATGAGCATACAATCTGCCACATACTTGGCCTTACAGAGTGTTAGGGGTTAGATTTGTTTTGGGTTTTTTTTCCTTCTTTCCTTATAAAATTTTTCCCCATAAAGTCGCTAGGAGACTAATAACTGGGTGCTTATGGGTGCTTGACC
>WBMY01009113.1:368122-384467 GCA_013397315.1 Donacobius atricapilla
TCCGGGTTTTGTTTATCATTAATGCTGTAGTTGTTGCTGTTTGTTTGCCTGTTGTACATACCAATAAAGAGCTGTTATTCCTATCCCCATATCCTTGCCTGAGAGCTGACTTAATATCAAAGTTTTAATAATTCGGAGGGAGGGGGTTTGAATTCTCCATTCCAAAGGGAGGTCCTGCCCTCCTTAGCAGACACCTCTCTTCTCTAACCAAGACACAGAGTCTGGGGACACTGGGAGACCCCCATGGCCAGTACTTCATATGCAAGCTAAACAACCATGGATGTCAGCAGGTGCTTTGAAAAACCGCAGCAGATAGAGTATCTCTGTGGAACACAGAGCACAGATTTGGATTCATGATCTCCCTGCCCAGGTTTGCCTTTCTTAAAGTGTAGCAGGGTGCTTATCAGAGCAGCAGGGCTGCCCAGACCTGTCCTTGCTCCCCCAGCTCCAAACCAGAACAACACAAGCTCTGTCAAGGCCATGTGTGGAGCCTTTGGGATTGCAGAGACCTTGCATCAGTTTGGTGTATCCAGGTGGCTAAGAGCATTGGTAAAGCAGATTTCTGTCTGTCTGTAGAGGACTAAACAGATAGACTGTCCTCTAGTATAATCTAGTTTAAGCACAGACTTCATTGACAGACATTTGGGGCACAATTTCCAGCATTTGGGGCACAATGTTGTTAAGGATGCTCAGTCAAAGAAGTGTCCAGTATGAGTGCACCAAGTAACTTTTTCCCCTACCTCAAGCTGAGGCATTCCAGATTTGGGCAACTGGTTTTAGTATGCTTATGTTACTTTGTTCAAACACTTTCATAGTCCACAGAGACACCTGTATTAGTATGCAACCGAAGTATTATAGCAATGCTACTGGAGTATCTCCCCATCCTTCTAGGGGTACTGAAATATTTTTCAAAGGCTAAAACCATTTTCAATTAAAAATAATTCATGCCAGCATAAAGAAGCATGAGAAGGTAAACCATTATTCCAGGATACAGCACAACTGTGGACATTAGGTAGCTGGGTTATATGTAGCAGCTGCTATAGACACAGAATTGAAAGAATAGTACTCCTTGTGAGCCAAACCCTCTCTTCTCAAAGTCTTACAGGAAGGAATAATGAGAAGCCAAATATTTCCACAGTCACAGCCTTCCAATTCTGATCCATTTATTCCATCATCAAAAGTGCCTTGATAATATGATAAACTTGATTCCTTTTGCCCATACCATCTCAAAACGAGCTGGTACAAAAAAAACCTGGGGTGTAAAGGGACACAGGTCTCAATCAGTGAGACCTAGAAGAGCAGAGAGCTTCTGCCACCACATTCAGAGTTCAAAAAGTCTGAAACCTTCAGGTCTTTGTCAGTCTCAGAACCTTTTCATGAAATGCCACAGCTCATCTCCAGCAGTGACACATTAGATACCAGGCTTCTGTACGAGCCCTGCCCTGGACTGACGGGTGTGGGTATCACACTATCCTTTACATGGTGGAAAGACTCCCTCTGAATCATCATAAAACAAAACATATGCAGCCCTTTTGAAGGTGGGGATGGGATTAAGGGCTCCATACCGCTGCATTAAGTAAAGAATTCATAAACATGTGAAAAGACAACAGCTTTTGAGGCTCTGCTCTAGTTTATAACTGAATTAACCTGCATGTAAACACTACAAGTTTTATTGTTCCCTTCAGCAGTTCAAGTGAATTTTTCCCACTCACTGCCGACAGAAGGTGTACCAACACAAAAGAGCCACAAGTAATCTACTTTGACAAGAGCTGCTGTAACGAGTCACAAGTTCTTATCACACCTTTGAGCCGCACCATTAGCTCCAGAATACACGGTTTTCAGAGCAGTAAGATGCAGCCTGCCCTTCTGCAGTCCTATCTATCTTTCAGAAACAGAGGATGCTTCGCATCCCTCTTTGGAAAAAGGATTATTTTAAAAACTCTGTTTATACCTCCACATAGTCAACTACATGAGTAAGATGTGCAATCTCTAAAATTGACACTGAACCTCCCTTGGATATGTCTATACTTACACTAGGTAGGTATTGTGTTCAACTGGCAATTAAAAGCAATGTGTAGCTCTCTAACCCTTCGGCCTGTTCCTGTAGAAACCCTTCTCCAGCTTCTTGATAGACGTGGCATATCTTGACTTTGATGGAATTGGCATTCCATGTTTTTGAATGGCATTAGCTAGCTGAAGAGCAATATCTTGTCATTGAAACGTAATTTACAAAGGGTTTGTGCGTTGTTTTGCGGTTTGTGGTTTTCTTGTTGGTTTTTGTTTTTTTTTAAATATCCTGTCAAATCATTGTACAATAAACCAAGATTCTGCTTTTCAACTATCACTAGTGTTTTTGAATGCCCTCTGTGAGGATTTCAAAGGATCCCTTACACTGAATGCAAAATACAGAAGCCATCTGAAAGAACCACCCACCGTCTTAATCACTTGCTGATGATACATCATATGATTTCCTTCTTTAGACAACTTTTATTCCTATCATTCAGCTGTACTGCTATGTAATACTGATAGCTTTGCAATGCTACTCCATTGCCTCTAATAAGTCTTGCAGAAATCTCTTTAAGCATACTGCTGGTACTAAAAAAAAAAAAAAATCCACTTACTTAGCTGCATGGAGAGGTGGGATTAGGCAATTGCTTTGTTGGCATCACATACACAGCTTGGGTGGAAAAGTCTAGTTTAGATAATTAGATCAGATTCTTGCATCTGTTAGCCTACCCTACATTACCTGTGGCAGATTTGTAGCAGCTAAGGAACAGCCCAGTGAATTTTAGCAAAACCTTTAATTAACCTGGGACAGATTCATACACCTAGATTTCACCACTGATTAAAAATGTGTAGCAGCAGTTAAGCATTGTGTTTAATGAGCATACAAGTGCAAGGTTAAATAAGCACTTTAGCTTGACTACCATTTTGTCACTCATTACATCAATCTTGTTTTCTTTTAGGGCACAAGGTTTTGTTTCTGGTCATGTTTAAATATATACAGCCCCAAAAGCATTGTTTCCTGGAGGAGCAGTAGAACTATGCAAGCCACTGAACTTTTTTGTGGCTTTCACAGCAATGACAGTAGCTGTGAGCTTCCCCGTGTTTTTTTCCTCAGTAGCTCAAGAACTCTATTTCAGCTTTTAGGTATAAGAGGTTGATTAATAAAAAGAGAGGGTTTTCATGGACACTTATGCAATTGGTTTATGGAACTTTTATGCCAGAAGTTGTTTCATGTGAAAGGAAAAGAGATTTAGTCTGACATTTTCTGTCATGAGGAGAAACTAAGTAATGGGACAGGCTGCTCCAGATATTATTTTTGCAGAAAATCTTGTCCTTTCCTAGTATTTAGAGGGACTTGATCACCAGGCCAAGCAGAATAGAAAAAGTCCCTTTTTTGGGCAGGAACAGACAGCTTCTTTCTCTGCACCATAAGCACAGTATAACCAGAATTTAAACTGCCCCTTATAAAAACCAAAAACCCTTCAAGTTTATTTCTCCACCCTCCCAGGTGCATTTTCCTTTGCTAGGAATAACTTCCTTAATTCTAAACATCACAGTAATAATGCAAATTTACAGAAGAGCTGCTATTTAGAACAGCAAAGATGGGGAATGATTAGACTGACCCAGTCATGTAAGGAAAAGACAGGGAGATGTCAATACTATCAGAGAACAAAGCATTTCAAAACCAGGAGGAATTTGCTAAGGTGAGAAACCCTAGTGAGAAATCCAGACAAATGACATAGAAAACTACCGCAATGCTCTCTGCATTTTGGACCAGTTCTGCAACTGGTTCATTAATGGAATTAATTATCATTATTAACCAAAGATCTGTCCTTTTAGGGCTTTTTTTATTTACATGGAAGGATACAAAGGAAAGGGGCTTTCAGTTTGGGTGGAAGCTGTGAATGTATGATTTGCATACATAGCATTAGGTGCAATGCAAATCAAATCAATTTTCAAGACCAATTTCATTTGTGACATTTGAAAAGAAAAAACCCAAAACAGTTGTTCAGGAGGTGGTTTTTATTAGCAAAAGAAATATATTAGAAATATGTATCCTGTTTAAACATGAGGTTTTCTGGATCTCACCCTTTTACTTAAATAATTCCCACTGCATTACAGGAAGAGTGGTCCACTGCAGCTTCTTCCACTGGTAGAAGCTATTCTACATGTCTGGCATCATCCAGGTATGCTGGGAGCACTTTTGTGCTGTTAAGATCCTGAGGACAGTCTGACTGAGTCAAACCTCCACCTGTATCCTGTTTTTCCAGCAGTGGCAGANCGCTTTGCAATTCTCCTCCATTGCCTCTAATAAGTTTGGCAAAAATTTCTTTAAGCAAACTGCTGGTACTAAAAAAAAAAAAAATCCACTTACTTAGCTGCATGGAGAGGTGGGATTAGGCAATTGCTTTGTTGGCATCACATACACAGCTTGGGTGGAAAAGTCTAGTTTAGATAATTAGATCAGATTCTTGCATCTGTTAGCCTACCCTACATTACCTGTGGCAGATTTGTAGCAGCTAAGGAACAGCCCAGTGAATTTTAGCAAAACCTTTAATTAACCTGGGACAGATTCATACACCTAGATTTCACCACTGATTAAAAATGTGTAGCAGCAGTTAAGCATTGTGTTTAATGAGCATACAAGTGCAAGGTTAAATAAGCACTTTAGCTTGACTACCATTTTGTCACTCATTACATCAATCTTGTTTTCTTTTAGGGCACAAGGTTTTGTTTCTGGTCATGTTTAAATATATACAGCCCCAAAAGCATTGTTTCCTGGAGGAACAGTAGAACTATGCAAGCCACTGAACTTTTTTGTGGCTTTCACAGCAATGACAGTAGCTGTGAGCTTCCCCGTGTTTTTTTCCTCAGTAGCTCAAGAACTCTATTTCAGCTTTTAGGTATAAGAGGTTGATTAATAAAAAGAGAGGGTTTTCATGGACACTTATGCAATTGGTTTATGGAACTTTTATGCCAGAAGTTGTTTCATGTGAAAGGAAAAGAGATTTAGTCTGACATTTTCTGTCATGAGGAGAAACTAAGTAATGGGACAGGCTGCTCCAGATATTATTTTTGCAGAAAATCTTGTCCTTTCCTAGTATTTAGAGGGACTTGATCACCAGGCCAAGCAGAATAGAAAAAGTCCCTTTTTTGGGCAGGAACAGACAGCTTCTTTCTCTGCACCATAAGCACAGTATAACCAGAATTTAAACTGCCCCTTATAAAAACCAAAAACCCTTCAAGTTTATTTCTCCACCCTCCCAGGTGCATTTTCCTTTGCTAGGAATAACTTCCTTAATTCTAAACATCACAGTAATAATGCAAATTTACAGAAGAGCTGCTATTTAGAACAGCAAAGATGGGGAATGATTAGACTGACCCAGTCATGTAAGGAAAAGACAGGGAGATGTCAATACTATCAGAGAACAAAGCATTTCAAAACCAGGAGGAATTTGCTAAGGTGAGAAACCCTAGTGAGAAATCCAGACAAATGACATAGAAAACTACCGCAATGCTCTCTGCATTTTGGACCAGTTCTGCAACTGGTTCATTAATGGAATTAATTATCATTATTAACCAAAGATCTGTCCTTTTAGGGCTTTTTTTATTTACATGGAAGGATACAAAGGAAAGGGGCTTTCAGTTTGGGTGGAAGCTGTGAATGTATGATTTGCATACATAGCATTAGGTGCAATGCAAATCAAATCAATTTTCAAGACCAATTTCATTTGTGACATTTGAAAAGAAAAAACCCAAAACAGTTGTTCAGGAGGTGGTTTTTATTAGCAAAAGAAATATATTAGAAATATGTATCCTGTTTAAACATGAGGTTTTCTGGATCTCACCCTTTTACTTAAATAATTCCCACTGCATTACAGGAAGAGTGGTCCACTGCAGCTTCTTCCACTGGTAGAAGCTATTCTACATGTCTGGCATCATCCAGGTATGCTGGGAGCACTTTTGTGCTGTTAAGATCCTGAGGACAGTCTGACTGAGTCAAACCTCCACCTGTATCCTGTTTTTCCAGCAGTGGCAGATGCTCACCAGGGACACAGATTATACCTTGTTGTGAGGTCTAAAGGAAGTATCTTCCACTGCTTTCCACATGCCCTGAAAATCATGTGTACCTCTCCTACCTACAGCTCCCCTCAGTTCATTGTGCTACCTTCCCCTTCCCTTTACTTCTCCCAACAGATTTGTTTTCACTGGGAGTTAGCAAGAGTGGTATACAGAGCTCTTCCTCCCCATAACTGCCTCTTAACACTCTTGCTTAGGTAAAAATTAAAAGAAACATGGCAAATACAAAGTAATCCTTTCTCTAGTATAAATCCTTTCCCTAGGCAGTAAAGAGTCAAAGGACTTCTGGAGCTAAAAAACATATCTGTGTTGACACCATTCAACATGTACAGTTGGTCTTTTTTTCCTTAGCCCTTCTGTACTTCTGGCCTCTACAACATCCTCTGCTAATGACTTCTGCCACTTCTTCATGCCCTCCCTGAAAATGTTATTTTTCTATTTGAAGCCATGCTCCAACAGAAGAGCCTGATGAGCAAACATTCACTGCTGACTCTCCCATCATCCATGACTAAGACTGTACCACATTCTTTCTTCAGCTTGAGGGAAAACTGAAGATTCTCAAATTGTACCTGCCTTGAATGTAAACAGTCCTGTAGCAGGATATCCTGAGGAGATGTCCACGCACCTTTTTCAACAACTGTCTCCTCAGAGGAGTAGGGAGACCTGCAGATCTGCCCACAGCTTGTGGGCACACCACAGTTTATCTAATAGCATGACATTTGCCGGATTTGCTCACAACTCCTTTCCTATGGATTTCTGACACTTTATTTGATTTTTAACCACTCCTGACATTCCCAGAGAAGTCTCCAGAGTAATACCTGAGCAGTAATTACTGGGAACTTACTTTTCATACACTATAGGGATTTCTTGCTCTTATCCCATTTTCTTTCCTATCCCATTTCCTCTCATCCTATCATTTGTTACCTGGGAGAAGAGATTGACTCCCAGCTTGCTGCAGCTGGCTTTCAGGAACTTGCAGAAAGTGATAAGGTCTCTCCTGAGCCTCCTTTAGTTCAGGCTAAACAACCTTAGCTCCCTCAGCCACTCCTCATCAGACTCCAGACCCTTCACAGCTTTATTGCTCATCTATTTAAATTAGAGTTTAGTCTTTCAGACAAGCTTTCATCCCTGACTTAAAGATGCCCAACAGATTTCCCAAGAGGTTAGTATCAGTATTCAGAATCAGAATTCATGCAGCTTTAGTGTTACTACTGATATTTCTTACGATCTTTTTTGCTAGACACAATTCCTCTAACTCCAGTTTTGTTCTCTGATAACATTGCTAAGCTCAAGAGGCAAAGTTCCAGGACTTCACCATAAATCTTATTTGCTAGCCCTTCTGTCATTCTCATTGCTCTTTTCCCATATCCCAGTTTCTCAGCATCCTTTGGAAGGACATCCTGTATTTTGACATGCTTGAATGGCAGAAACACCCTTGCCAGCATAACAGCTGCTCTGGCCTCACTGAGAAGTCCTTGAAAAACAAGGAAGAAGCAGAAGCTCTTGTGATAACAGCAGCCTGAGCTTGCATGCAACATATTGAACTTTCCTCATACCCTGCACACCACCAGCTCTTAGGTCTCCATTACGTTCATTAGTTTGTTCAGAGACGTCCCCTGGTCAGTGCCTGCTCTCTCAGGTTAGATCAGGGTCATCTAATCCAGTGACCACCCTCTGATGACTGATAGCTGATTCCTGTCCAGAAGCCAGAGACCTTGGCAGGCACACAGCTGTACCTTCCTAGGATAAACCCTTCAATTCCACCAACTTCTGATTTAGGGGCTGCCAGAGCCAGTGCCTACTCCTGCCATCTTTGCTGAACGGCCAATAGACCAAGTTTTACCTTTTTCACTGGAACAAGTAGGATTTTTATTTTCTGCATTTTAAGACAAATTTACACATCTTAAAATAACATTTTAAGAAATAAGAAGAAATTAATACATATACTCTGGAGTGATATAGCAAAAGAAATAAGTTGCATTTTAAAGTTCTCTTGAGGACAAATCTGCAGCCTTCAAAAAGCAGTTAGATTAACCACAGGAGAACAATCTTCATAAGAATGCTACTAAAAATGATTAAGTTGCCAATTTGTTTTAATACAAGTCTTACAGTTTAGAAAGACTCCTTCAAAATGTAGCAAAACTTGAATTAGATTTACTACGTAAATTATACTGAAGCACCTGAATAAGCTTTGGATGTTTCTGCATGACATTCCCTTCAGCACTGGGAATATGTAAAGTCCTAATGTGGTTCATTGCTAGGGAAAAAAACAGTATGCCAGCTTACAGTATCTCTAAGCCTGCTGTGTAACCTAAACCTGAAAATAGGATTGTTGTAAGGGTTACATTATTGGCGATCAGTACATTCAGAAATACCATTTGTTTTATTTAAGAGAATGGATATCTGAAAGAGCCCTCTATAGAGATTTACCAAGTGTAGCTCTTAGCATACATTATTTAAGACCTTATGCTTGTCTCCAGTTAAAAAAGCGCATGCTGGTTTTCATCAGAAAGCCTTATCTACTTTTATAGTTTTCTATCACCAATTAGAAAATTAAACCCAAACCAAAACAACAACTGAAAAATAAGAAATATTGGTTAATTTTGTGGATGTTGTATTGTCACAGGTTTCATGAGAACAGGCAGCACTAGAAGAGAAGGACGTATAAATGACCTCCTAGAGCTTCAAGGCTGCAGCCAGAGAGAGCACCTGCCTCCAAGGCAGCAGCAAACCCCAGCAGGAGGAGAGGCTTTGCTTCCAAGTCCTATTGACTTTAACATGAGTTTCAGGGTGAGGTTCATTTTTACTTCTACTAGTTACTATCCTTTTCCAGCCGCCTATACTTCCCACATGACTCAAGAGTTTTAGCTCTTCAATAAGTTTCCCGGAGTCATGAGGTTGTATGAAACACCTCACTTAAAGGTAATATGAGCTCTTGCTGTTGTAAAGAAACCTATAGATGCAAAACAATACAAACCAAGTAAATCTCAGTCCTAGTAAATTTACCCAGTGGTAAATAATTTTGAGGACCTGAGAAACTGGCAACTTCTTTGTTGTCTTTCAAAATATAAAGAAATATGCTAAACCATTTCTTTTCTTAAAAATAAAAAAATGAAGTAAATAAACATTTGCAGATTTAAAGTTATTTTAGCTTATTTATTGCAGTCCTCATCTCTTTATCCAGATTGAAGTAAGCTAGGAAGTCATCTAATTATTTCCTTATCATAAAATATTTCTCTTCCAAATTGCAAATATAACCCAGACTCTCCAGGGATTTGTCATCTAGGAGATAAACACAAACACCTGCCCCACCAGTACATTTATAACATTTGGTTTTCATTTAATCTTACAAAAGTAATACAGGATTTTAAGGAGTCACATTGAGCAATTTGTGGCATGCAACCTCTTTATGAACCCTGGCAAGAAACATTAATAATAACCACCCCAGAGCAGACATTACGAAGTATTACCAACCAGTTTGGCAAGTGGTACTAGCCTCTCTGTAGGTCTATTACTTGCCAGATATTGCTAATGCCTTCCCAAAAGCATTTTAATGTGGTACATTTCAAGAGTTATTTCTTTTCTACCTATGATTCTTTTTCTAATTAAATATTTACATGGGGTCAGAGTTTTAGATTTGAGTATTTTCTTTATAATGCATATATAAATAATAGAAATTATTCAAGTCAGAACAGCTGGAGCCTACAGGTCAACAAGTGGTCTTGGAAACTCAGGCTGTAAACCAAAACACAGCTCAGCAGGAAGGTGGAAGGATGGCCCAGCACTGCTACACTTTCTTTATCAGCAAATTCCTTCAGATGCCCTCTAGGACTAAAGACTAACTCAGGTTTGCACCTTCCTTTACTACTGCCTTATTTACATGTTGCAGTTAAAGCTGATCATAGAAGGCTAGTGAAAGTAAAAATGGAATTTTTTTTAAATGCACACCCATGATAGATATCTCCTTTAGAGCCAGATCTCAGTACAGCTTGAGTGGCTATGACTCACAACAGTCATTTCACTTCAGAGCAGTTGTATTTATACACCTGTGATGCTGCTTTACCTGTAGTAACAGGGTTCAGCAAAAATTCTACAGTGATAGCATTGGATGATAGGCAGTGAAGAAACTGTGAGGCTTCCTGGCAATACAAAACATTTAGGACCCAGTCAAACATGGCACATGAGACACTCCACAATCAAGGCCAAAACTGGCCAGTCACAGAGAGGAGAGCACAGTTCCATGGCCAGTAAGGAGCCAGCAGCAGCGCAGTGAGAGCGCTGAGCTTGAGGAGACCTGTGCTGTAGCCTCAGACAGGACTGTGCTTTAGTCAATTAATATTTGGTGCCAAATAAGTAGCTCTTGGAGCAGGGATGGGAACCCAAACTTCCTTTTTGGTGGGTGTCATATATCCAAAATATTAGTCATGACTTCTCATTTGTATTTCCCTACTACAAGCGCCTCACCCTGCTCTTCAAAAGAGGAGGATGGGGGGGAAGCAGCCTTTAGAGAGAGTTGTGGCTGTGATTATCCAGGGAATGCCAACCAGTCAGGATGAGAAGTTCCCCAAGCTGCAGGACTCAGGGCTCGACTCTACACTTAACACACCCTTCCAGGTACCTGCAGACTTGATTTTCCATAGTCTCAGCTACTGGCCATGGTGGCACTCATGAACTCCTTCTGCAGCACAACCTTTCTTGCCCTTGACACGTCAGGTCCCATTTCAGGGCTTTAAAATGTACTCCAGTATTTTGTGACTCCCCTCCTACAGTGCATGCCACTTGCCCACAGTGGACAAAAGGAATAAGATGTTGGAAGCCCTAGGGAACTGTTGCTACTTACTCCTACTGCTTGTAATGAAGTCTTCTCAAACCTTTGAGTTGTGCACTGTACATATGCTGCCAACACATGGAATATTTACTAGTTTTTGCCATCAGAACAGCAATTCTGATAAGAAACTTCATGAAAAACTGCTTCTTTGCAGGTCTAACACCAGCACAATGCTTCCCAGCCAGGAGCATTGCTGAGACTAGTCCTTAATTCCTGGCTGAAGAAAAACAATATGGTGCAAAATTATCAAGCTGGAAGTCAAAGATGGACAACCTCCTACTGTTCACCTTGTGGCCAACACACAAACAGGAGGTGGCAATCTGCCTGCCTCACACAATGGTAAACCTCAGTCTGTCACTCTAACTCACCATCCAGCCTACCAGGCCAGCAAAGGCTTTTGTGTTGAAGAGAAGGAACAATGTCCTTTTCCCTTTTAAAGGGATATGAATTAAAGATCAAGGTTAATATCCTCCAGGTTTTATTTCTTTCGTGAAACATCCCCCCCCGCCCCCATATTAGGATTTATCAAACTGATTGAAAAAGATCCTATAAAATAATGACCAAAGCCTTCCAATTGTCATAACAATAGGTGTGGAAAAAATGGACAGACTGAATCCCTATTTACTTAGCGGCATGAGGCCATGTTGCTCACTGGAAAAAATTGGGGAAGAAAAACAAATACACTTGTATTGCTGGCTGCATTTTAGGGATTAAAAGTGTACATTTTTTTCAAAAGAAGTCCAGAATGTTTAGTCAGGTATCAAAAGGCTTACAGAAAAAAAAGTGGGGATTATTGCCTATTTAAATAAAATAGAAGATCAAAGTACTTCCAAATGAAACATTCACAAATACTGTCAAGATTTAAGAATTATGAGCCTAATTCTGAAAATTGAGATAATTATAAATTATCCATGCCCATGAATTTATTTTAGAGTAGTTTTTAACTGCAAGTATAACAGGCACTAATGGTGGGCAGAAGTCTTTAAAAATAAAAGCCAGGCCAGTGGAACACAGTATAAACTTAATAATATATGAATGAACAACTAAAGAAAAGGAGCAGAAGTATTCAGGTACATGAAGCACCAGAGGCATTTGAATCATCACTTCTTAAAGCTTAACTTTCCATCCAGACAACAGTGTCTTCCACGGCCCAGCAGAGGCAGATGTGTCAAGACTGCCACCAGCCTCAAAGCCTCTCCTCTTCTCCACAACTGTATGTGACTGGATGGCAGACAGCTCATAAGACATTAATAAAAAGCTTATTATAAAAATAGCTTCTAAAGCTCCTTGCAGATTGCATGTAAGTAGATTTAAGATCAATTTAAAAAGCCTACCAAGTGCAACTCCTACATATGTATTACAAAGTCAGATGAAAAAAATAAACTGCCTTCTTTCAGCCCAGATATGGGACTTCTACATTTCTGTGGAATTTCACAGACACAGAAGTCTAGGAAAGACTAGTCCTGCCCTGAACCATGCAGTCCATATCAATGCCAACTAATCTGCACGGCTTTCTCATCCTAGACATGAATCAGTAGATAGGAACTTAGATGGGAATTGGGATCTGTGTTCCCAGCTCCCACATTTTTCAGTCTTTCATGCTTGTAGTTTTTCTTAAAATTTCAGCTCTTGCT
Organism: Donacobius atricapilla; assembly: GCA_013397315.1. Lineage (NCBI taxonomy): Eukaryota > Metazoa > Chordata > Aves > Passeriformes > Mimidae > Donacobius > Donacobius atricapilla. Next base: position 380,672 of record WBMY01009113.1, read on the forward strand.
GTGAAAATATCAGCTTTTTTTTATTTAAGGGAAAAATTTTGCCCGTATTTGCAAGGAAGAGAAGGCAGGACAAGCAAAATGAACATCATTTGGTCTGCAAACAAAAATCAAACAAAAAAAGGGGGAAATTGCGTGTATTTTTAAACTCACTCATAATTTGTGGCTAACAGTTTTCACAAATGCTTCATTTAGCAGTGGAATTGAAATATGATTACAAAAGTACTATTGAAAGGAAGATGGAGAAACTACTGCTGGAGAGACTTTTGGTATTAATTATTAATTTCTTGTAAATGTTCCCCTTCCTTATCAACTCTAGGCATTATACTAGTATTTAATCAGAAAAAAAAAACCACAGACCCAGTTAGCCCATGACTCCTGTCCAGTTTATCATCATAAAGTCCACATAAGTTTTCGAAGGCTTTTCTAGAAATAATATACCTCATACTTGTTGGACATGAATGAAAATAGAGGGGGAAAAGCATATCTTGTACCAATAATAAGTGGCATATCAAGTGCCAAGTTACTAAGGGTGTTTATGACTGCTTTAATTAAACAGGAGGTCAATTTCAGGCGCTGGAGGCCCATCCTGTGAAGCCTTTTACCTGATATAACCACACTGAGCTTCCTGGAGTTCCTTCTCACTTGAAAGAAAAAGAAGTGATTGCTGTTTCCTGAAGAGAAACAGCAATCACTTTAAAAGGAAAAGCAGTGAGAAAATAAAAAGCTGCACAGAGATCTAGGGAAGTCCTGCAGCAGCCTCCCCAGCTGCAACACCACGGTCCTGTCACTAGCAAATCCAAAATCCTGACCTTGATTTAAATATAAATCAGTTCCTTGTCCAAGTCATTCCTCCTGTACAACCTAGATGCCACTATTTCTTGTTTTCAGATCCATGGTGTCCCTGACATGCTAAAAGAAGAGCAAAGTCTTGGTCACAATTTCACTTGACACACCTGAATGACAGGATTCTATCCAGAGGGATCTGGACAGGCTCTTAAGTACACCCATGAGACTCATGTGAGGTTTAACAAGACCAAAGGGAAGGCGCTGCACCTGGATTGGGGCAACCCCAGTACCAACACAGGCTAGGGAATGAAGAGATCGAGAGCAGCCTTGGGGAGAAGGACCTGGGGGTGCTGGCGGATGAGAGGCTGGACATGACCCAGCCATGTGCACTCACAGCCCAGAGAGACAAACGTGTCCTGGGCTGCCTCCAAAGCAGCGTGGGCAGCAGGGCCAGGGAGGGGATCCTGTCCCTCTGCTCCTCTCAGGTGAGACCCCACCTGCAGTGCTGCATCCAGCTCTGGCATCCCCAGCACAGGAAGGACATGGACCTGTTGGAGCCAGCCCAGAGGAGGCCTACAAAATTATCAGAGGGATGAAGCATCTCTCCTACGAGGAAAGACCAAGAGAATTGGATTTGTTCAGCCTGGAGAAGAAAAGGCTTTGGGGTGACCTAATACTGCCTTCCAGTACTTGAAGGAAACCTACAAGAAAGATGTAGAGGGACTTTTTACATGAGCATGTAGTGACAGGACAGGGGGTGAATGAATTCAAACTAGAAGAGAGTAGGTTTAGATTAGATATTAGGAAGAAATTATTCCCTGTGAGGGTGGTGAGAAACTGGATCAGATTTTTCAGAGAAGCTGTGGATGTCCTACCCCTGGAAGTGCTCAAGGCCAGGTTGGATAGGGTTTTGAGCAACCTGGTCTAGTGGAAGGTGTCCCTGCCTATGGCAGCAGTGTTGGAACTAGATGATCTTTAAGGTTCCTTTCATCCAAGGCCATTCTATTGATAGCATAGGGTTAAAATGTTTCTAAAATCATGGGTATTGTATACAATAGATTCAGGGGATTGGGCCTAGTAGGCCCTGGGAAAGGGAACCAGGGCTGGGTAGGTCCTGGAAACAAATGTTTAGCTTAGTCTTTAGTAAATCATGTGAAACTGCACCTGCATATTCGTCCTATGATAAATGAGATGATTGTTAAATGGGATGATTGTTTCTAATTGAATATGAGTATTGTTGAATCATAACAAGAATCATGAGAAACGAGGTTTAGGAAAATAACAAGAATTCATGATTGGGTAAGATCAATGTATACAATTGAACAATGTAGGTTTAATAATTAATATACAGTTATATAACAAAAAGGGTATAAAAACATGTCCCTCTCGAATCCATGTCAGAGTCAGATTTGGGTCTGTACCAATAAGCAATAAAAGCAATCAATAAAAGCACCTGCATATAATCATTCTGTGATTATGTGTTCCAACACTAACACTATGATATTTATAAAGTACAGGTCTCCTCATTGTCTTCATTAGAAAATAGAGGTGTCTGCTAGGGAGGGCAAGACCTCCCTTTGGAATGGAGAATTCAAACCCCCCTCCCTCTGCATTATTAAAACTTTGATATTAAGTCGGCTCTCAGGCAAAGATACGGGGATAGGAATAACAGCTCTTTACTAGTATGTATAACAAGGCAAACAAACAACAACAACTACAGCATTAATGATAAACAAAACCCTGAGGGNCACAACTCATTTATAGACAGTATTTGAATGATGGGATTGTGTCATGTCATAAGCATTTGCAGGATTATACTACAAATATTATGTTACAGAGAAAATGCAACCCCCCACAGTCCATTCTTACGATGTTCGGGAAAATAGAGGCAGGGAAAAATTCCTGGACTTGCTCCTGTTTCTCAGTGATCTAAGTGTTCTGTTTCTTGTTTTGGCGGAGAAAGAACAATCTATTCATCTTGGGACAGTAGACTGAAGTCAGAACAGTTCTTGGCCATCAGACTTTCTGCATGGCCTCAGGCAACTCACTTATTGCCTTTCCATGCCCAAGTGCACTCATGAGGAAAGTGAGATTTTATTTAAAATCCCTTTCTAACAAGGATAGAACCATGCACTCCTAGAAAGTACTAAGCATCAGTTAACAGTTCTGAAAAAAATCAGAAAATGCTTACTTAAACTCTGTGAGCAGAGCTACCCCCTTATTGTATGTCAAGTTAAAAAACATCTTAATGCTTGTAAATCTTTGACCAAATTCAGCTTTTACAATGCACCTATGGAACAAGGACCTAATTCTTTTCTCCTTGCAAGAAAGGGATAAATGTTAAATCACTCATGAAATGTTCGAAAATAAGGCTACATAAGATGAGAAAACAATTCTTGTATGCCAGTCCTGCCTGTAGTGGAGTCTCTAGTGGAGTTCCCACATGTCTCCACGGCATCAGAACAGACCCTTAAAAGGTTTCAGATTCCATTTCGGTATTCAAAATATGGAGTTTATCACAGCCTGAACAGTGCTTGGTCTTTGAGAAAAGATGATCTAGAGACACATGGTGTTTTGTTGTCTCTTCAGAAACTGACATCAATGCAGGAGGCACTGTTGTCTTCTTCTGGCATATGAAGTGGAAATTATTCTGAAGTGGTAAAGTGATTTTTTAGAAGTACTAAAGCCTAATTTCTTTAGAATAATTTTTGTTTATATTGCCTTTCACTCTATTATATTGTGAAAACCTTGCATTGAACTATCTTTCACAATAGTTATTTCCCGAGTTTGTTCTTAAACATGACATGAATTCCAAAGACAGCAGGCTAGCCCAGCGTCCCACTTCGATTGTAGTTCTTTTAAATTAGTACTTGTAGCAGAAGAAGCAACTATGACATTAATAAATCCAGAAATTCATGAAATAACTATATGCTTTCTGGAAAAGTGTGAATTATTCATCACTTTAGTTAAACTACTTATCATTACCTCAAGTGGCAAAAAAAAAAAAAAA
>WBMY01009113.1:384487-400405 GCA_013397315.1 Donacobius atricapilla
AAAAAAGAAAAAGAAAAAAGAAGACAGCTGGTGCTTTAAAATCTTAAGAAAAATGCATAAGATACAGCAGCAGTTTGGTCTCTTGGGAAATGAACTTGACTGTAGTGTTCCTTCCCTCAAGAATTCAACTTCTAAAACCCCAAGAACGAGAAAACACATGCTCTTTTGGGAATGTCTAACTCTGCATCCTTTTAATAAGGCAAACTTTTTATTTCATTTGGGTTAAATTGGGGAGTTAAAAAACCACACATCACATTTCCACTCTCCTACTTTAAAATGCAGTCTGTAGGTTCAAAGAAGGCAAAGCAATCACTCAAAAATCTTCTAAGACCTTTCAGAACAGAATATATCAGAAAGATACTAAATAGATGCTCAATATCCAAAGCAGCTTAGAGCACAAAACATGGAAGTTATATAACTCAACTGAGATGCTTATGTAGATTATCACAGTTCTGAAAATAAAGCCATTTCTCTGCTAATGATCCTGAGGCAAGCAATCATTATTGTAACTGTTCTTTGTACTAGCTACTGGTCAATAGCTTGGGAGATTTGTTCATCCTAGTGCACAACACACATCCTGGCATACTAACTCCTCCCATGATTGGGCATCACATTTTGTTATCCTCTTCAAGAAAGATTTTGTTTCTTGAGAGATACTTGACTTCTGAATAAAAAAAAAAAGAGGAGCACTTACATCATTTTGTTGCATTAAAAAAATAATGCTTAAGTTGATAAACTCCTTCCTCCCTGCCTCTGTACACAACAAAGACAAAAAATATATCTATTTCTGCAGGAAGTTGCAATTAAAATGCAAAAAAAAAAAAAATTTGATTAAGACATCTCAAAAATATGACATCAAGAAGTTAAAATGTATAAATCCAACTAATGGTATTAACTGTTAGCTAAGTACTTCACATTAAGCATTAGAACTTATTACTTTATTATTTTAAAAACACTTTAATCTATATTTGTTCTAGTCTAGCAATAAACAAGACATTTCTCCTAAACATCAGCTCCAGTGAAGTTACACAAACCAGCATTTCCACATGCTTAGAAGCAGACCAAAGAAGGATCAGAAGTGAACAGTTTATTTGGGCAGTTCTGCTCCACATACTACTCATTCAAAACCCATTTCATCTGTCCTGCCACATGGCTAGGTTTGGTAATTCACAAAGAGCTTGTAGGAGCTTGCCTCTGAAATTGTTATTTATCTGCTGAGTTTGGTTACATTGGTCATATGTTTCTCAAGAATTACGGGAAAAGATAGATGAAGAAGAGATGAACACCTGGAAAAACTATGTGCTTCAAAGAACAGCTCAAAGTCAGAAGCAAAGTACAACATCAGAAGCAAAATAAAACACCAGAAGATTTGTTTTTTTACTTAAATAAGCTACTTTCTCGAAGAAGCTGATAGATGCACTGCACCAAAACACAGAAGTTAAAATGCACACTGTTTACTTACTTAAATAGAGACTTGATGTAAAGCCTAGAAAGCTTCAAAATGCAAGAGTTCTTGTTCAAATGGTTGCTGAGATATCCACACCAAGCATTCATCTCTGCCACCATCCTGATTAACAGATAACAGGTGCACACAGCCATGGATAAACCTGCATATCAGATAAACATGTGGTCACATATCTCCAGACTACTAATTCAACTTCCCTGGTCCAGGGAAGCAAGAACCAGGCTGATTAATGCAGGAATATGAGCCTGGAGCTGAGGACAAACACAGTGAGCAAAGACAGCCTGGTGACAGGCTCCACTAACAGAAAAGACAAGGTAAAAATAATGAACTAGTCCAATATCCAGAAGCAGAAAACAGGGTTTCCATGTAGGTCCTAGGCCTGTGCAGAACAGAGGACCAAAGGTAGGACTGCAGGCAAACTACCAGGAATATGGAGATAGCCACCCAGAAACATCACCCTCAGAACCTCAAAGGGAAATGATACCTCCCCCTGGGCCTAATTAGAGCTCCTGGGCCAATGGACAGAGGATTTGTGGGAAGCTCATGTGGGGCTCTCAAGGCCCATTTACACTAATTGGTGCCTTCCAGGCCTTACCTACAATCAGACATAAATTTTTATGTCTATGTGTGGCTTCTTCTTATTAGAGTATAGATCTTTGTTGTAATTTCTTCTTATTACTAAAGACTCCTAGTCTATCTAATTGTTCTTCCTCTGGAAACTGTGTGATTGTCTTCCTCACTGATCTCTCCAATTCCATGTTCTCCTGAGGTGGAGGAAAGAGAGGAGAACTTCACATAATATTCTGGAGACAGATATTACAAATTTCTACAGACCATAATTATTACCTGGTGTTTTGTCCTCCAAACTTCACTGGAAATTCAAAAACATTTGGATTTTGATAGTTTAGTCACTACTGAACACCAAGCTTTTATTTTGATAGGCTGTCTATTCAAATCACACCAATATCCTGAATAATAAAGACCTCAGACCCCCTCTCCCCCCCCCTTTTTTTTTTTTAATATGCATAAAATTAGGAGTATTTTACTTTCCTTTGTATTGAATTTCCTCAGCCTTTAATTGCTGAGCCGGACAGTAGTTTGAGGTCTTTCAGCCAGCCTGTCTTCCTAGCTAGTCCTTCCCTTTGCTTCCTTGGCTGACTGAAGGTCTTTGATAAAATGTGTTCCTGGCTATCCATTTCCATTTTCTGACCATGGGACATATCTGCCTTTCGGACCATTCAGACTGGGAGGGACCTCATGGTGAACTTGTCTGGCAGGATGTTTGCAAGCAGGCTCCACCAGCAGCAGACCTTTCTCCTAGCCCCACAACAGATTTTGTGGGACCCCGAAACACTGAGGCAGGCCAGGCAACAAGGGATGCAGTGGGGACAGGAGCAATGTGGCAGAGAGCAGATCAGACTGGAGCGTGCATAAAGGCTGTAGTATCTTTTCCCCTTACTGTGCTAATCCACTCTGTATTGTCACCATTTTGGCAGAAATTATGTGTCTGGCTGGCAGACAGAGGTGTAGGAAGGAGACATTTTTGAGCTCTGCTATATATAGCACAATCTGAGGAACTGTTGCTATTAATCTCTATCCCAGCAGCAAATTTTCTGCAGCAAAGGAAGAGAGAAGTTTAGGGGCCATGCGATTCCCAGGATGCAATACATACGTGCATATATATCACACCTCCTTACTTCAAAACTTCAAATTTAGCTTTAAGCTTTGCCCTGGAGAAAGCCTGTGCCACATCTCTCATTCTCACCCACAAACCCTTCTCTCCTTTCCCCTATTTCTTTCAATCCTTGTTTCCATGGATCAGTCTCTTTGCTGTGTTATCTACCAGGCATTTATGGGTTTTGGCTTATGTAGGCAGCTCACCCTCTCCTCCAGGTACCAGTGTGAACACGAGGCCTCCCCTCTGAGTTTTCACATCTCCTCTTGCAGCTGAGGAGTTAATCCAGGGACAGCCCCCTTCAAAAGCAGTGAAACACCTACAGCCTCAGCTCCCAGCCATTTCTGCTGTCCCTGCAGCTCTCCAGGCTTCTCAGTGCCATTTTAGGAGTGATTATCATCCCTCCATGGGTTTCCTATGTCTTTGAAGGTAGGCACAGGAAAAAGAACAAATCCTTCCATTCCCCCACAGCTCTCATTTGCTCTTGGGCTTCTTGGGTTTTCATCCTTTCACCTGGGTCAACCCATTTTCCACCTCAGTCCCAGCAAACAGTCCGCTGAATGCTTTCCTTTTCACCACGGGTTGCAAAATGCCTGCCCTGCTGAGGACAGCTGCAGTCTCCAACTGGAGTGCAGACTGGAGCCCAAATGCTGTCATTTACAATTTGCAGTCAAACACACCACCAAGCAACACACACACAAAATACTGTGTTACAGTCCTTGCTTCCCCCAAACACTCATCGCTTTGCAAAAGGGAGTAATCCTTAATCACAGGAGGTTCCACTCAAGCCTCTGACTTTGTTGTCTTTCCTGGCTACTGGGGTCTTCTCTAGGAAAGCCACTGCATAAAATTATTACCAGCAATGCCGAATTGTAAAGCTGTTCACAATGGTGTGGCCATCAGTAGCTAAGTGCAGGCACACAAAGACTTGCCAGGTGTGTGGAGTGGTATTTTCACTCAGGTTTAGTGTATTATCAGTTCAAAGGCCAAAATAATGACACTTTTGTATCTGTCGAGATCAGCCAAGAAAAAAGGGCCATAAGCAGATCTTATGAATGCTTTTTTTTTTTTCCCCATAGTGCTTATGTTTAGACACCAGGGTTTCTTTACTCTCTTAGAAAAGCTGCTTCAGGATTAAGAAATCTTACATAATCTCAATCTCCATTATCTTTTATTCATGTATTTTCATTTTTCAAAGTTTTACAACACATACCAGTTAAATTGAGTATCTTGCGCCTAAAAATCTTCACATCATCTCTTTACGTCCCTTGAAAGAACGCTGTGCTATATAAAATAGTTGCTTTCAACAGAAAAGATTTTAAAATAATTTATTCTCAAAAATATCTTAGGTATTTAAAATTATGTTTTTCTCATTTGTAAGCTGCCTGAAGTTTAGCAATGTCTCTCAGATGAAGAAAGTATCTACTATTACTGATGCAGGTTTAGGTGAGTTGCAGGATGGGTGGGTGGAGAGAAGAAGAGAATGAGAAGTTTAGGAGAATTTTCATTATTTACTGCAAACCAGTAAGGTTGTACCATCCCTGTGGAGCATAAGTCCTCTGTGACAGGTGTCTGGGCAGCAGACATTAACCCTCAACACTTACCTCTGAACAACTTACCGAGTGGTTATTTCACTGACGGCTCACGCTCATCTGTTGTGCATTTACGAGCAAGCTGCCAGAAACACGACCCTCTGATGCTCTGAGCCACACCAGGTCAAAACAGTCTTCTCCTGAAAATGAAAGGGGGACAAAGTATTTCCTTCATCATCTCGTTTTGGATAAGTGCTTTTGTTAAATTGATATTTCATAAAAATTAGTGATGGGCAGAAAATTTGTGCGCTTGCAACTTAAGCACCTGCCGGAGCCATCAAATCATGGGGCTGTCAAATCATGTGCTAAATTAGGGCTATAATCAATCAAAAAGCTCTCTAATAGATACAGAGGTACAGATAAGGGTGGTTCTGTGGGCCATTATCAGGAAAGAAAACTGATGGAGCAGAGACTGTCCAAGATGCTGAGAGACTTTACTCCTTCAAACAAAGGCTGCTGTTTCTTTACTATAAACACAATCCTGCAATGTTCCAAGACATGTTGAGCACATTCATTATCACTGCTGTCCTCTCTCAATTTCTCCCAGGTAGTTATTTTGGGGAGTGAAGGAGATGGCACTTCAGGAAAAAGGGCACATTAATGCCTGTGGGATGGAAAATGTCATGAAAACTGTCCATCAGGAGTGTCAAAATAAAGCTGTGGATAACCTTGGATCCAAAATTAAATTTTGCCACATAGCAAAATAAAATAAAAGTAGTATTTTTAATGCTTTCCAATTAAACATGTATAGATCTAGAGCTGACTTTATGCAGAAGTCCAAAAATTACCTGAATAAGATTGTTCTAAGAGTATCTTACTTCTCAAACTGGTGAAAGATATCCAATGACTAGTAAATATTTGCCTAATACTTAGGAAAAAACTCATGTAATTCCTTCAAACTTCTTAAGACTGAAGTGACACTGCTCCTGAAAGTGTTAAAACATAAACAAGCCTCATGGTTTAAATGTCATATGAACAGATGAGACATTTCTGAATATTTTGTGGTCCAGTAAATTCTTTTGGCCCAATCAATTCATCTTGAATTCAGCCACATTAATTGCCTTACAAACACTCACATGTTTACCCTTTGCTTTTCAAGATCAAAGCAATATGTAGCACAAAATTTATGGATCAGTCACAGAAGTGAATTTATGCTTATCAAGTGAACCCTTTTCTCTTCAGCCTTCAAGGGAAACAGTGAAGACTGGTTTTCCACTTGCTATAGGTCTGTCTGTTTCAACTAAAGACAGAAACATCTTAGCTTGGGGATAAAGTAGTAGTATATTTAATTCAGAAAAAGAAAAAAAAAAAAGATGGACTTGCAATTTTCAGTCTGGATGGCAGACATCTGTCTTCAATTTTCACCTCCAAAATAAAGCTTGCTATGGAATTCCAAGCAAATGGAATTCCAAGAAAATCACCTAGTCCCTGCCTTCATGTCCTACCCCGCTAACTCATACTTACACCTGTGTCTTCCTATTTGAAGGTGTCACTGCAATCCTCACTGTAGGGTGTTTTTTGTGCTTATTCACTCTACCTAAAATGCTTTCTAAAAAACACAAAGGTCTTTAAGTTCTCTGACAAAAGGCCAGAAAACGATAATTTGTTGTTTTCAATTGAAGTCCAATGTATAGACGTTTTAATTTTTACCATGAGCATGTGCAGTTACATTCCTCAACCTTTTAACCTACGTTATTAATCTAGTCATGCAATACCATGGCAACTGGCTGTGAGAACTGTGTTCACCAGTAAAACAAAAATGTGTTTGCACATGCATGAATATATGCATTTAATACTGAAGACCGTGTCACCACTAATGGTATATAGGAATAAGATAATTAGGCTCTTCTTATTTATTAAAAATAATACAGAGTTATACAATACATATGAAATCAATAAATTCCAAAGCATAGGGTGTTAGTAATTTCCTCCAGTAACAGACCTGTAAAAGCCTCACATTCCCCCTTCAGCAGCATAACAGCTTTCCACATAGGAGCAAAATGCCTCGCACAGTGTTTTACTCGGTGACTGATGCTCTCCAAAGGGGACTTCCATCGGTCCACATGGAGTTGCTACATATTTGTAGTTGCCTTCATGCTGAAGCAGAGGTTATCAGGAAACCAGCCAGAGAGAAAGGTGTGAAGGAAGGGTCTGTGCTGTTCTCCAGAGTCTGGAAGTTGGTTTCTGTATAAATATAATCAGTGGGAACATTACCATTTTTTTTGTGAAAAGCAGTGAGGGATTTCTCCTGCCTTCTCTCCCATAAAGCTGGGGTGCGCTTATTTTTCAGCCATCAGCAGTACACGGAGGCACGGAGGCAAAGTGTCTGTGTGCTTTAGAGCTGCCACCCACAATTTCATGGCCTGTGCTCTCAGCCTTCACTCTGCTGAGAAAGTTGTGGCCCCCGCGGAGCCTAGTGATAAGGGTAAAGACAAGATCATTCAGCACTGTTCTCTGAATGACAGGGATTTTCATATTGCATATAATTATTTTTATCAAAATGCCAGGTTCATTTCCATCTTTCTCTCCTGGGAATGATCAGAATACCCATAAAAAGCACATTTTTGAGCATTTTATCACTGGGAACAAGAAATCTTCAATTCCCCCTGGACTGATCAGACACCAAATTTTTTTACTCATGACATCATGAGCTCCATTTAAAATGCCAGCCTTGAAGACCAAACTTTATATTCTGTTATCATGTTTAAAGCTCATTAAGTCAAAATTTCAATTTTTTAGATTCAGGTACTCATAATAAAGGATTTTGAAAATGTTTTTCCCCTTCTGCCTCTCCTTTCATTGTTCATACCATGCAAAAGGCAAGAAAAATGCATGGGTGAGGGGAAGAGGCTGAGATGAGGAACGGACAAGATTCTGCACATCCATTTTTTACATAGAGATGAAAAGCAAAGAATTTCTTTCATTTGAAATTATTGTTAAATACATACAATTGCTTTGACTATTTAATTTCTGTGCAAGGAACAACTGGAACTGGGAGGGTGAAAAAGAGCTTAACGAAAGCTGATGGAGAATGGTTTCTGTCTGAGATAAAAGCTCTGTGATAAAACCATTTTTCTGTCTGTTGCTACTGAGGCTGTTATAAGACCATGAGCTGCAGGTACCAGGCTGCATGGATCAGTCACAGAAGTGAATTTATGCTGAACAAACAGTGTGCCCTGGCAGAGGTCACTGGAGCTGTGGAGGGAGGTTGGGATAGCTGGTTGTTCCCCTAGGGCAGCTCCAGATGCCAGTCTGAGGCCCTGGGGGCTTTAGTGTCTACTACTGAACCCTGCTGGTTGTTACCAGACAGTGACTCACGGACTAAAGGAGGGCAGGAATCTGGCTTTATGCTTTGGAATTGTACACCCTGGCCAAGTGGTTTCCTTAACTGTGCCTGCATGGGCTGGGCACTTAGCAGACACATGTTGTACCATATAAGCGCTTGAGTTACATCCAGCTCATTTTCTGAGAATGCACTCAAGACACATCTCAACATCCATGTGTTTAATCACTGGCGCTACTTTGGTGCATAAACGTGAGTTCTTATTAGCAGGGAAGCTGCCCACGCAGAATTTATGAACAGAAAAGTGATGTGCAGACTATGATGGATAAGAGCACATTTTACATGAAAAGTATTGCAGGGACAGAACTGGTGGGAAAACAACAGAAAGGCCATAAATGCTCCTCCAAACTGGCTGCTGTCACATGCTCTGTATTTATAGCAGGTTATTTTGGCAACACAGGTTTCATTTTGCATGATGCATAGGGCTTGAAGTGTTGGACTGTGCATGAATACATATCCACATACAGGGATACAATAAATATACCAAGCAAGGTATCTTTGTTCTGAGTGCATTTGCAAAACTGTGCTTCATTTTGCCCATTTTACAGTATAACAAATGAGAGCTGACAGCAGTTCTCAGCAGCCCACCTTCCAACAAGAAATGAGGCAATAATGTATTTCAGGTGCTTTAAAAGGAAAACACTGTCTCTTATTAGTGACTGTCACTCCAAGATGACTGGCATTTTGAGTCACCAGAAAAAAAGGAATTATGACACATTTGCAGGTGGTGGATTTTTTCCTGAAATGAGACTTGTCAAGGTATTAAGCAGTACACCTGGTAGCACCTGATTGCTGGATTTGGTCCTAAAAAAGATGCTAATTTTAGAGTGTCTTTGTCGTGGTTTAAGCTAAGAATTTCTGTGAAACCAGGTGTCCAGAAATACCAGCTGGTAGAGAAGAAGGAGGAAGAAATTGTGTGTCAGTTCCAGTTTAAGCCAATAGCATAGGGCTTTAAAACAAGGATGCAAGGTGAGAGTGAAGGCAGACCCAACCTTGTAAAATATCAGCACTGATGCTGCATTTTTCTAAATGGAATTCATTGCAGATTCAGAGAAATGTAGAAACTTCAACTTTGTAAATATTCCACTGGCCCAGGACTTGAGCTAAGACAGTTCTTGGCCTGTAGATTGTCTGTGTGTACTTGGACAAGCCAGATGTGGGCTCTCGCTCTCTCTCAAAACCACGGCTGTACAACAAGGATGCCTCTTCCCTGTTTCACTTTTTAGGGAAGGGAACAGGGATTTTACACGTACTGGAACTGAAGTCCCAGGGAGAAGGAGCCAGGAGAGAACAACTGGTAGGTCTGAGCTTACATGTCTGGGCTTGGGGAAAAGGAACATGTGACATGGCTTCCAGGAAAAGGGGGAGGCTTGCCAGAGCTGTATTTAAACAGGTGGTTTAAAAACACCATCTGTGATTTCAACTGCCAGTGCTAAGCCAGAATGAACTGCTTATGGGGAGGAGTAGATATAGATGAAAAGCCATTTATGAGTCTCTGGGACTATGATAGCAAAGATGGGGCAAGATGCTTTTAGACTATGTTCTCCACAGTGTTTTGGTGCTGGGTCACTAAGCTGTGGCACAGAGGAAGGCAGCAATAGTAACACATGTTGTCATAGCACCCATCATGGCAAAACTGATGTTCTAAAAATATAAAAAAGGTGGGGTTTGAAGGAGGAAGCCACACAGTTATTAGTCCAAGGGGAATAGTTGTGGGAGGAGCAAAAACCAGACAAATTTCTGAACGCTGAAGTCCATGGCATAGGCCACGCCTTCAGAGTCCTCTGGGCTGTTAATGTGCAGATTTATGACCACACACAGACTGCAGCTTTGCAGCCACAACAGAGAATCTAAGACAGCTGGTCAGGATTGTTGGTTTGCATGACCAAGATCTAATAATTTCTTTAAAAGGACGTGGCCAAAATTGGTGAGAATTGTTAGCTTTGGGTACACAGGCATTGGATTCTGTAACAGGGACTGTTGCACTGGGAGATGAGAATAGAGGTGGAGAGGCTCTATTGAAGCAAATAATGACTTTGAAATGAGCTTAGTAGCTGTGCACAAAACTGATCTAGTAAAATGCATAATTTTTGATTAGATTATTAGACTCTCGTGTGGGTATTCAATGAAAGCCTCCATCATTGTAATTATTAAGGGTGGAGTGGATAATCCAGATGACAAGAATATTTCAGGCAGGAGAAAGATGAATTTCCCCAGTTGGGGCTAGAAAGTGGGGTTTAAACACAGCTAAGTTTTGAAAAAAAATTCCAATACATTGAAAGGTATGACGTGGCAATTGCCTGCTCTTCTTGCAAGGCTTCTTATAAAATGAAGGGAGGAGAGAATGAAATAGCAAAAGACACTACACACCATTAAGGATTGTGCTGCAAACATTGGAAGTGTTATTAACCTGCTAATCAAATGTGTGGGTACAATTTTCATACAAGAGGCTAAGTGAAGGGTACAAAGTAATTAATCTAATTAAAACCTGAAATTGGACAACTTTTTATTTTCTTGAAAATCATGACCACTCACAGCACCTCAGTCTCAGTTTAAGTAGCTAAATTGCCTCAGGAAATAAAAAGCTTTTAAAAAGTCTCAGATGGGATAGCTTTGAAATTTCAAGCTGCCTCTATAAAATAAGAACAAAGCAGACATAAAGCATCCCAGTTTTTCATCTTTAAATTTATTTCTTCAGTTCATCTGACATAATAGTCATCTCTCCTTTGTACAATCCCCTAAAATCTTGAACTCTACTACATGGAGATTTGTTTCTTCAAGCCTGTTCTTTTATAAAAAGCTTCTAGCATTGCCCAGTAAGGTTGACTGACACTTTGCATTACAGGACACAGTTACTTCTGGCTTGGCCAAATGTTATCCATTGGACTAATACCACCTCTGCTGAATGTTTGCCTCAGGCTGATTATCTTTAATTAAAAAAGAAAAAGATCAGTGAATGTAGTTCAAATGTGTCAAAATAAAATACTAGAAAAAATACTAGTTTAGACACTAGAGAAATTTTTATCTTTTTGTTTGAAATGCTAAAGTGACTTGCTATTCTGAAAGAGAAAATTGAAATTTGTTGTAGTTGGCTTCCTAGTCAGACACAGAAGAGAATCTGGCCAGGTTTTAGACGAAGAGAAAATAACATTTAGGAAATTCAGATTGCTAAATATTGCACCCCTGACTAAGCATGCAATGGCCCAGCATAT
Organism: Donacobius atricapilla; assembly: GCA_013397315.1. Classification (NCBI taxonomy): domain Eukaryota; kingdom Metazoa; phylum Chordata; class Aves; order Passeriformes; family Mimidae; genus Donacobius; species Donacobius atricapilla. The sequence continues at coordinate 395,775 of WBMY01009113.1, forward strand.
AGCCAAGCTGCCTGAGTATCTTCCTAGAGTATTTATCGGGGCAAGACTGGTCCTTCTCAAAAGCCCATGTCAATGAGTTGGCCAGCGGAGGAGCAGAGCCTCGGCATGCTGCCTCCCTCCAGAGCTGAGAGGAGGGAGCCATCTGCTTCAAATGCAGGTAACAAGCCAACTCAGGTGGGAAGGGGAAGAGTGCACTAAAATAACGAGTTAAGTGAAGGCTAGGAAAGAGAAACCACTGTTGGAAGCAGCAGGGAAAACTGGACTGTGCAGGGCTACACAGGCTTTGTTCAGAAAGCGCAGCAGAGCTGCATGGCTGCAGTGGTTTGGTGGAGGGAGGGGAAGGAGGCTGGACCAGAAAATGCCCTGAAACCTGGGGCTAATGGAAATGGGAATGAGAGGTTAGGACTCAAAAAGTCATTTGGTTTCCGCTGCTCATAATTTAACTGAGTTTGGATGGATTTTCAGGGATAGTGAAGATGTGCCACCTCCTGGCAAATCTCACTTCCCTGCTCCAAAAGTCAGGATTGCTGCATCTGGATGAAATGCCTGCGGCATCCTCACGGGGTATAATTTGGGTCTGGTTTTGCTACAGCATCAGCTATTTATTGTGACCATAAAAGATAATGCTTTGATAGCACATTAAGACTCTGCAGCTATGTTCCTCCATTTTCAAGGTCTACTATGTTCATATGGTAAATTATTAGAGAAAAGGGCTACCTTACATTACATATTGAAAGCTAAATATGGAAAGTCCCACGTCTTGATTTTTAGGTGCTACAGTAATAAAAACTCCTAAGAATACATCCATTTTTCTTGACATACTGCTAATTTTATGGTAAAGGAGTGGTGACAGAGCCACAATGTCAGTCCCCGCTGAACACTGATCACTGTAAAGATTTATTGTTTCTGGAGTGGTAGCTCACTTCTTTCCACCTTTCAGCACCACTTTCAGGCATGATATGCCCAATATGTCCACATAGAGATTCCGTATGCCATTTTTATTTCAGTTTGCTGTGCCTTTTTAAGAAGTGTTTTCCTCCTGCACTTTCCCCCACAGCACAATGAACCACAAAACTTGCATTGGAGAAGTCAGTGGATCACTTTTCCCACCCCATATCAACTGTTCTTTAACTACACTTCTCACTCCACAAAACCATTTTATATGTCACTTCTTAAACAGACAAGTGGTTCATTCATATTTGGCATTCATATCATGGCATGTCTACTGAATGGTCTTGATCTGATGGTGGAGAAATACAATCATCATTGAAACTATTTCTGCAATCTTCATCATTTCAGCCACAGCACAAGGTTTTGCTGAAGTCTGGTGAAATGATTTGTTGCAATGACAAGTCCAGCCCATGAAAACTATTGTCCCTCCACCTGGGAAAAATTGGAGCCTGTCATGTCACATTTATATATAACTTTAACTCCAGTTAATCCACTTACATAGCAAGCCCATCATTTTTCCAGTGCAAGAGAATTCCCCTTCAAGTTATGATGATTCCTGAAAAAAAGAGCCAGACAACTCATGTTTAAAAACCAGAATGTGTGGTCATGCACACAACCTGCACTCATACGTCTGACTTATGATGACTTCTGCCAGGAGTGCAGTGTGTTTTACTGCAGCTTGGTTTCAACTCTGATTTCTCCATTACTAAAAACTCTGATACTTTCATGGGAAAAAAAGACAAAAATGTTATACCATCTTTGGGCCCCACATCAACACTCTAGAAACTCTGAGATCACCTAACTTGTAGCCTATTTTGTCCCAAGTCCATTTGTGTTATGATTTTTTTACCCTATTTTGTATACACTTTGAGGAACTTTACATAATATGACCTTGCTGTCACTGTTTGTTCCCTTGAGAGCATTTGAGGTTTTATTAAAGACATACTTCAGCAAAATGCATCAGATAGAAGCTCGAGGGTACAAATGCTTTAAGGACAGACCAGATTTAAACCCCTCACACTTCATGACTAGCATAGAAGAAAAAATGAATGATATTTCAAATTTTCAGGTAACAGAGCTGAGAAGCACAATTCCCAGATCTTTGGTCAATTTCTCAGCTTGGAGAAGATGCTGCTCCCCAGCCAAACATTTCCAGGAAGCTTAAATAAAAGATGCCTCTGATTTATTTTTCTACAAGGGCTCATGTAGAATAAATCCTATTATACTCTAATCTGCACAAAGAAGCAGGTGGGCTGAGAGTTTCATCCCTGTAGTTCTCAGCACCATGTGTTACAATGCTCTGCCAGATTTAACACCTTCCACATCCCTGTCAGGCAAGGATTATCTTCTAGGTGACAGTCAACAGCTGGCAGCCATTCAGGTTGTGCTGACAGTACCCATTCCTCAGTATCAGCCTCTGAACTGTTGGCCCAGAGGAACAAGTATTTTCAAGACAACTAAATATTAAAAAAAAAAAAAGTATATGAAAAAGTATCAGCATCAGGTTAAAGCTGAGAAAAACAAAATTAGTGACATGCAAGAGAGCAAGTGCAAAGTGTGTCAGTCCTTCTCTCCCAGGGAAGTGAGTGCAGGACACAGGAGGGGAAACACAGAAGCTGCAGGTGTCCCATGGCTCCTGATGGGATGCAGGGAATAAGATGGCATTACTGGAATGGGAGCAGAGGAAAGAGAACTTGAAGGTAGTAAACTCCATGGCTAAGAGAAATTGCTTGTTTTTTTCAATACAAGCCAATGAAATTTATCTCCTTGTCTTCCCAAGCAAGTGGGAAATCTACCTCGCCTTCAATGAGGTATTCTTTCAAGGATGCACACTGTACATGAATGTGTGGCTTACAGATGGATCGTGTGTTAGAAATCTCTCTGAGGATCAGAAAATGCTTGCTGTTGTTTTGGTGCTTGCCTCTCATTAGTAACATTGTGCTAAAAGAACCAGTAGTTTGCCTAAATCCTTCATAAATATCTCAAACTAATCTGAAGTAAGAAAATTCAATCCTTGCAAATCCTCCCAATGCTATTCATAATCAAGAATTCAAGTCCTGAGGAGGAATGCTATACAAAATAACCAAAGTCATTTAATCAGATTATCCTGATGCCTCCTTTATGAACACGTCTTTTGATAGCTTTGCTAATTTTATCCTGACTTCTCTCCCTTGTAGACAAGATATTTTTCATTAATAAAAGCAGAGGATTAGTTATTGACCGGTGCTCAGATTTATTTTTCCCTTTCACTTAGTTTTGAAAACAGTGCTTCAGCATGCTAAGGCAAATTTAAAAAAGAGTAACTCTTTCCCTTATTAAAGATGATCACAACTTCAAATCTTCTTAGGTAATTTCTGAAGTAAGATAATGATGAACTCCAGTTAGCAGCTTGGAGAGATGACACAGGCTCCCCAGCCAGGACACAAGGCTTTGCTTAGGTTGGGTTTACTCTCTAAGAAAAGGTCTTCTGGACAGTCACTCTCAAGCCCAGGAAAAATTCTTAACTGCATTTTACTTCTGCCAGGCAAGTGCCTGGGCAGTTCATACCATCACAAAATACATAGTCTCTGGTAAAATATACACTTCTCATTTGTCTTAGAGTGATTTTATGATGCTTGTATCTTTAATTGTCTGTTCTGTATATTGTGTTTTGTACATTTAAGATTGATTTTTAGAGTAAAACAGGGAAAGAAGTGGTGCACAGTTTGTTTTGAAAACCTATGTTACTTTTCTGTATTCTGTTCTGGGACTGGTTTTTTTTTCGTTCGGCAGAGGCTTGGACAGACTGCTGCGGGACAGAGATGTCCTGTGCTTTTTAGTTAGTTTTAGCTAGTTAGGGCAGAGAACTGCTTCTTTTTTTTTTTTCTTTTTTTTTTCTTGGGACTGTTTAAAGCTGCTCTGGACTGAAAACGCAGAGGAGAACTGAGAGATCACACCTGTGCCCCTCTGGAGCCTAGGATGGCATTTTTTCACCATCTCACTTCAACAAAAGTTTTTATTCTTTCATATTATTTATCCTGTATGCTCGTGGGCATTTTGTTTATTAAATAAATAGCTTTTTCCACTTTTCTCCAAAGAAGTTTTTTCTGTACCAGTTGTGGGGGAGAGGCCGTTTGGGTTTGCATTTCCAGAGGAACCCTATTCAGAGGTTTCCTCCCAAAATTTGCCCCAAACCAGGACAAATACATTTTTAAGCGACGCCAACTGTGGGGCTCGAGAAAATAGAAAAAACTTGTACTGATTATTGATTGCATTTTGGTTGTCTTTTGTGTGGGGATAAAGCAGTCAGTAACCATGTTGCTTCTTGAATTCATAAAGTCTCTTGGAATGGAGTCCTTCCTGTATTTCTGTTCCTTAGGCTTTTTTGAGGTTTTGATACCTTTCTGGTCCCTGGGTTTGTTTTCTTATCCAGAAATAGCTCCAATGTAGTCTCTAACACACAGCTTTTACACTAGAGGTGCACAAATTAGGATTGCTATTTTGTTGGGTTCAGTGCTCATGATTTATAGAAAGTGTATGCAGGTACTGGACTTTGTGCCAGGTATGTTNGCAGGTACTGGACTTTGTGCCAGGTATGTTTAGTTTATGGTCCCTTCGTCCTACCCTGTGTCCTAGTTCCAGCAGCATGTTTTAATGATTTATTAGTAATTGCACCTGACTTGTAAGAGAAGGAGTAGAGG
>WBMY01009114.1:291-20773 GCA_013397315.1 Donacobius atricapilla
CTCATCCCATCCCACCCCTGCCATGAGCAAGGACACCTTCCATTAGCCCAGGGTGCTCCAAGCCCAGTCCAACCTGGCCTTGGACACTTCACAATTCTTTGGGCAACCTGTGCCAGAGCATCTCCACCCTCACAGGGGAGAATGTTCCCTAATATCTGCTTCAAACTTACTCCCTGTCAGTTTGAAGTCATTCTCCCTTGTCCTGGCACTATATGCCCTTGTAAAAAGTTTCTTGATGAAAGGTATCTATGCAAAAATAAATTCATTTCTCTCCTCACTTTCTTAGTTTCTCCTAACCTGAGGTTTTCTGAGGGAGAAGACAGGAATAGACATTAAATCAGACCTAAGATCTCCCTTCTCTTGCCCCTTAATGAATGCCAAAAAACCCAGCCGGCTGGATCTCTCACTATCAGGTAATCATGCTGNTCTCATTATCAGGTAATCATGCTGGACCTAAAATAACTTTGCTTCTGAAGCTTTATCAGAACCTGACCTTTTCTTAAAACCTTTTAATAAATTGTCACTTTCTCATGAAACTAATAGTGGAAAAAGACCTGGCCAAGGGTTTGCCTATGGACTTTTACTTTAGACATCAGCATGATTGTACATCTATGATCACACACCCACTGTCCTTACAACAGTACTACTGATCAACCAGCATTTTTGTGAACCCTTAGTTTTATTTTCGGCCATACTCTTTTTTTAAATGATCTTTCAGTGTAACTAAAAAGCTTTGGGAACTATAGATGCAGGCATAATTAATTAAAGCCTCGTGTATTTTTGGCAGTATTTTACACTTCTCAGTGGACCACTTAGGTTTTGAGAGCAAATGTGTAAAAATCTCCATCTTTTTTCATGCCAGTCTAATAACAGAGGAGCACTTTCACAGCTCTGTTTACAATAGCAGCCATCCTTTTTTGCTTTGTACTTACTTGAACAGTTATCTGGCAAACCTAGGGGCTGGTTTGTGCTTTTCTCACATGGCAGGAAAGAGAACCAAGCCGTGACTGCAACCCAAATAAATACCTGAGAGATTTAACCTCTGGCCAGGTACAGTCTCAGCATAGACGGCATTGCATATGCCTATAAACATCACCAAAACAAAGAGAGCCTCCTCAGGAGCCTGGCAATACATCACATTGTAAATTCACAGCTGAGGAGGAACTTCTGCATAATCCTCACAAACACAGGCACTGACAGGACTCCCTGCATCACCCAATCCTGCTGGACATGACTGCGTCACATATACCTCCACTAAGTGATGCATCTTATTCTACATTAATGAATTTTGTCTGACTCATTGTCCTCAGAGGTAATGCTGCTTCCTCACTGTCGAACAGCTAAAGAAGCCATTTCCAGAGTAAATTCATACCAGGACATGCCATTTATACCTGTCCTTTGCTAAAAATCAAACAACTAACCAATGAAACAAATTAACAGAAAATACAACCCAGCAATCCACCTTTTCTACAAGGGAAGGTCTCATTTTCAGGCATTTGTCACTGGATTTCCTTCAGAGACTAGTTTGGGCTGCAGTTTTGACAAAGAATTGTCTCTAGCTGTGGTGGGTCAGCCTTGGCTGATGACCAAACTCCCACCCAGCCCCTGGCTCACTTTCCCTCAGCTGGACCAGGGGTGGATAAATGGGAAGAACACAAACAGGGAAGTCCAGGGGTCAGGACAAAGACAAGGGGAATGCACAAAAAACACCCAGAGCAACAGCTCAGCCTTCAAAATGTGTACACTTTATAGAGACTTGTTGTTTTAACCTGACAAACCCAGAGTTACAGTTACATCAGTCTTTGTTATCAGCTTGCCAGACACCCAATAAATACATTCCATCATCTCCATGGCAGTTTTAGTAATTTAGATGGTAATTCCTGCTTCATAGGTATGTTCTACGTCAGGCGCCAAATCTAATCATCTATAATATTCCTGGTGATGTATTTTAACACTTTCCATGTCCTTACACTTGTGTGGAGTTTTATTATGTAGGAAGTATCTCAATTTAAATTAATATATCCCATCCAGGCAGGACCTCTTCCTCTTGAAGCCTGGAAACATTACTGCACTTCTGAAATGCGACAGCAAGACAAAAAACCAAAAATTTATCTCAAATCCAATTGCTAAGTTTTAGAGCAGTCTAAGCTACCATTGAATATTTTTTATCCTGATCTGTTTGTGAAGTGTCCTATGATCTTGGTGGGGTAGTAGAAGTGATTTTATTTATTTTTTTTCATATCAGCTTTAGATATTCAGGCTGTTTCTCTCCAGCCTGCCAGATAGCTGCAAATGGCTTTGCAGATGTCACTCCAAGCTTACAGACTGGTCTTCTGGGAGGGAACAGGGACTAAGTGAGAAGATGGCATTAGTAAAAGCTAGACAGGCTTTCCCACATTTTGTATCAGACTCTCAACCTACAAACCTGGGCCAGATCTTTCCTCAGGTGCTTCTGGAAGCTTTTCTATGCATTGTGCTGTAAATTTGCAAGAAGGAACAATAACTTTAGCTGATATTTTAGTTATTTTAATGAGCTTGTATATAAATTTTGAATAAATAAAGAGATATTTAAAACTGTATCTATAACCTTAAGGTGTTTTCTGAAGAATTGTTTGAGTAATATAATCACAACCTTTTTCAGATTTTAAAGAGAAGCAGACTTTACTGTACAGGACTTCAACCTGTAGTAAAGGGGGGAGAAGGGGAAGGGGTGTTGAAGCAGTATCTGCCACTGCTACCAAAATTTTCAACTGCCAAATTCATAACACTCTAGGTCTGAAGTTTTCTGAAGGACAAAGCNGATTATTTTTGGATTATTTATTCATGATCAAGCCTGGAAAAACTGTATTGCAATAGAGAAGGGTCTCCAAAGCCTCAGTGGCAGTCCCTGTGATAAGTCCCTGTGACACTGAAGTGACACTTGGCCCAAGCCAAGCCAACAAGGTTTTTTCACCACAACAGCACCCACAGCATGTAATTATTTTACTGCATTCTCATACCCTTCATCTCCTAAACGTCTCCTTCAGAAAGCAACAAAGTGAATTTCTATTCTAGAAATTTCTAGCACTTTACTCAGATGAGAAAGCCCAGATTCAATTCCAGGAGTGAAACAGATGTAATGTCACCAGAGAAATGCAGTAACAGGCCCATGAGGGATATGGGGAGGTACCCATAATGCTTGCCATCAAATTGTAACATCACTTTCTCCTTCTTATTTTTTATTTTCTTTCTCAAATTTGGTTGTCTTAATCACCCCCAACATAACAAAAAAGTTACCCTACACACAATAATGCATGGGCTAATATTGCCTATTGTTTATAAATATTGTCTGCCACTTATCCTCAAACCAGCTGCAGTAGGTAAAGAAAGAAGGGGAATTTGGCCATTCAGATTATCTATTGCTGTTCTGGTTATCCTGACAGGCTCTAAAAGTCTGTACCAGTGGCAGAGGCTTGGACAGAATTAGGGTCAGTTAATGAATACTAGCGGCTACTGAAGCCTTTTATCCCTATAGAATGTGTGTGTTCATACACACATGCACCACACTTTGCAGCACTGGACCAGAAACAAAACCAGATGAACTTTAACTCATACTCAAGAGCAATTTCTGTCCTCACACCACCACACACTCCTGCAATCAATAAGAGTGAAACTTGGATCACTGAGTAGTGAAAGGGATCCTTGTATGCCCGGAGGGATAAATCACAGAGGAATGGCAGACTGCTTGTGACATAAGCCAATAACTGGTCCTCTCAAGAGAAAATGCTGTGGAGAGCAAATGTCATTTCTCTGCAGGGAGTGAATGAGCAAAACTCTGCTCACTGGGACTCCTTCCTTGCACAGTGAAGAATTCAGTTCACTGGCAGAATTGACTTGCTCCGCGTTGCACTCTCTCCAGTGAGAGCAGGAGAGCCTTGATGCTCCTGCCTTAAGGACAGAACAACCTCAAAGTCATTCCAAATGGAGTCAAGCCTGAAGAGACCTCATCAAACCTCTTAACAATCAAACATGACAATGAAGGGCATCCCTCCCAGAGGCAGGATAAACAAAGTGCTCAGCAGTGAGGGATGAGCTTGCAGGTGACACAAATCCACCACTTTTTCCACAGTCCCACAAAACAAAGATCTGTGGGAACCCTTTGCAAGTGCAGCTGTGGTAGTTCTTGGCTCCTTCCATCCTCAGCAGAGATTTACCAATACAAACCATCCTCTCTCTGTTGAGTGTAGGCAAAAATCTAAAATTAAAACCAATTTTTTGTGACTGCTTGCTGAAATAATCAGTTTTATTCTTTACAATTTCTCCAGAACATAAAAGAAACTGTTGGATGCATTATCAGTTACACACTGCTTGCCAGTCTCAGCTATTTGTGATGCTAAATTATACAGCCTAAGTACAAAACCAAAAGTTGCCAAAAATCAGGGAATTCATAAATTGGGAAAGCAGAAGAGGTAGGAGGGATAAACTAATGCCAATAGAAGCAGTGGTTAGCCTCCTTCAGAAGGACAATTCCATGTGCTATTCGAGAGGTCAATAATCAATAAATTTCATGCATTTGAGTATAATTTTGCAGGCACTATCCTATGATGGCTACTGTCAAGCACACCGTTATTTTTTTGGTCCTATTGCAATGATTTTTGGTTGTAGGATGTGTCCCAATTTCTAAGAGTACCATAAATTGCAAAAAAAACCCCATTTTACATGTCTTCATTTGGATTGCAAATGAAGCAAGATGCTTTTATACTATGTCCTACTTCTTCCTGATGTATAAACTCCCTCTATAACTACTTAAGATTTTAATTTGAAAGCTATTCTTCTGCAATTAATATTAATTTAGATGGCATTCTTTGTATTTCCCTACCACCTCCCACCCTCTCAGTCCCAGGTTTTCAGCTGGAATGGCCTCAGCCCTACTGCAGGCTTCCTCATAGAGAACAAATTTGTGCCAGCTTGCTGGATAACCCCGGCACTGTTCAGCCACTCAGAACTCCTCCATCTGTGTGCCCATCCATCCAGAGAGCCAGATGCTCCCAGGGTGCCTAGTCCACCTCCCCTGATGGATCCACATGCCAAACCTGCTCCTACCAAAACTGCCCAGTAGGCAAAGGCAGACACCACACCTGCCTCAGGTGCTTGTTTACCTGGTCCGGTGCAGTGTTGGCTTCACAATCAACTTTTCTGCTGCCAGAGGTAAAGGGAGACCTGCAAAGGGGCTCTACAAGGAGAAAATTAAATCACTCACTAGATGCATCCTAAAAAAAAAAATAATAGAAAGCAAATATTTCACCCAGAAAGTTCAGGGATTAGGCAGGTTCCATCAGACTGATGAGTTAAGGTTTCTACTCACATCCACAGATCTACCACTTCCGTTGGTTTGCCACTGATAGGCATTTAGGCAACTCAATTATTTTATTATTGAAATTAGATAATGAGATAATTATATAAACTTCCTTTCTAAGCTCATACATGCTCCACTGACACAGGCTGCAGAAATATTTATGCCAAGAATTTGATTATTAAATGTGAACTTGCTTCAGCAGAGATGCAGAAATGCCCTTGATTCTTTGTCACACATCTGTGCGGTTCTTTTTTAGTTCAGCACCAACTTCAAGACTTGGGATGTGAATCAGCAGCTAATCATTTTCCAAAATATTCGGCATATAAATATTTCCTTAGAAGAAATATTCTCTTTTAACAAGGAATTTTGTTGAAAAAGCTTTACTTTTCTTTTCATTGTCATGCTTTACTATGCACAACAAATCAGTTTTTAATGAAAGATAGTAATAATGTATTTACAAGCCATATAAACCAATGGACTACGTTTAATGAATAACACTTGGACAAGGTACCAATGCATTTTAGTAGTTAAATTTCCAGTAAGATAAACATTCCGTCACTTAAATATCAAAGCCTTTGCCTTGAGCAGCTATTCACTGCTGAGACATTTGCGGGAGCTGAAGTTGCTGCTTCCCTGCTGTTTGTTACCGTTCCTCTTTTGCCAGAAATTGCCAGTCCCACAGAATGGGATGCTGCTCAGCCAGCAGAATGTATGGTACCAGGATGCCCTCATCTCAGTGGAACATCAGCCAGGTCAACTCCAGACCAACTGGTCATGCACTGCAGTGAACCAAAAGGAATGGAAGGATTTCTTCTAGAGATTAAATGTTCAGTGTCACACACGCTTCGCAACATGGTAGAAATAAATTTAATTGTGAAAAGAACTGCTCCAACACTGAGTCCTTCCCGTGGGCTGCAGCTGCTCACAAACTGCTCCAGCGTGGGTCCCTTGCCATGGGATTCTGTCATTCAGAAACAGGCTGCTGCAGTGTCGGTACCCTATAGGGCCACAGATCCTGCCAGGAAACCTGCCCAGGGTGGGATTTCCACGGGGATGCAGCTTTTCTCAGGAATGCCGCTGCTCAGCATGGGCTCCTCCAGGGGCTCCAGAGCCTGGAACAGCTCCTGCCCCCCCTTCTGCACCGCCCTGGGGTCTGAAGGGCCGTTTCTCCCGTATTCCCACCCCTCTCTTTCCCAGCTTTGCCCCACATCAGCCCGGATGTGCTGCCACCCCCAGAGCAGCCCCCAGCTGGAGCCTCGGCTCTGTCAGACGTGGGGGAACCTTCCAGCAGCTTCTCACCTGAGCCCTGTACCCCCCTGACCACCAAAACCTGGCCATGCACACTGGATAGAGGTGACAAACAGCCACATCAGCGACATTCCAGGAGGCAAACAGAGCTGCCAGGACCAGGCAACCAGAGCTGTGCCACGCTCAGTCCCCACCATCTGGAAGCCTCTGGCCAGAGGCACAAGATTTGTCCCTAGCAACTGCAACCTGCAGAAGGTTTAGGTGCCTTTGCATCATGCAAATGCACTCTCTTTCTGACATAACAATAATCCCCAGTTATAGTCTCGACTGCAGGAATATGCTGTTAAAATCAGGAGAAGGAAAAAAACCACCTGTTGAGAGAATATCCTAGATAAAGCAGTGGTGTCCTGGGTGTTAATTAGGCCTATGGACATATAGGTTTTTTAATATAAGACAGAGCTGCTGGTGTTAGTCATACAGGTGGATTCATTTATAAATGCTGACCCTGACATATAATTTTCAATAAAAGCTGTGCTTTTCTATCTAATTTCCATCTTTCAGCTGAGACATTAGCATTTCTTATTCAATGTTCTTCCCTCTCAAGCATTACCTCAGATTAATTGGCACTGTATATAATAAGTTCCTGAGTGCACAATGGTAACCATGGTAGCCTTCATCCTATCTTCACAATGCATATGCAATTCGGTTCTCAGGAAAACATAATTAGTATGTAGCATAATATATTCTCTCTAAACACATCACCGTGCTATGAAATACAGTAAATCAAAGCAAATGATGCCTACAGCCTCCACCCAACTAGGCTCCCATTGCCGAGCAGTTACATTACAAATGAATGTCCTCTTAGTTTTGCTGCAGCATCCCCAGCTTGCATCGTGTGCTTCTCTGCCCGTGTGCCTTTGCTTTCTGGCCAAAGGGTGGCAATGTTCTCCTGGCTATCAGCGCCCAGGCAGTGGAATTGTATCCCTGCAGGAATAGGAACATCTCTTTCCAGCCGAGCCCGAAAGATCTGCATCATAAACTGCAGTGCTAACTGGGTCCCAGTACATCAGCGATGACCCCTTCAGCTACGGGAACAGAAATATTCAAATACAGTTTGGGTCGTAATCCAACGAGCTGTGTGAAAGTACATTCACATGGATCTCCTTGTGGGGGAAATTAAAAAGCATATGCAGCTCAGAAACCAAAGTGTGCCCTCTGTTCCTTATCACACGTAATCAGGCCCTGCTGAGGGTGCTCCTGCCGTGTTTGTACAGGACAATCACTGCTGTGCAGGGAGAAGTTTCACCAGCCTGACTGCCCAGGAAGTGCCAACCAGCCGCTTGGGGTTTCCACAGAAGCTGCTCTAACTCGTTGGAGAAGACCTCTGTAATTCCTTTGGGAATTCGCCAGTTGTGAGGGTTGAATTAATCTGCAACAAACATCTGCAGTGAGGCCTCCAGAGCACAGCCACGCAGAGTAGCAGTGACACGGCAGCACGGGACACGGTGTGCAGCTGTCACTGCTCTAATTAGTGCACCAACAATTACTGCAGCTAATGGCACAAATTGGGAATAACCACAGAGGAATAAACTGCTGCCCTTGTGCTGGGCCCACTCCCATGATTTCCAAACACAGTGTGCCCCACACCCAGACATTCAGACAGATTCCACAAGGCACTAAGAGAGAAATTATTCTTTTTGCTGGTGTTTCACAGGGGAAAAATTACAGTAAGAGACCTGGAGAAAAGAAATCCATTTTCAAATGCCACCAACAATTATCTGTTAAATTACTATTAGCTACAAAAAGCAAAATGAGAACCACTTCTGTACAAAACAGGAGTAACCAGAGTAAGGAGATGCCGAAACCTGTCCAGGATAGTTGGTACTTAGCAAACATGAAAGTAATTTATTCTTCATCTGAATGCACATTAGTCTGTTTACTGAAGTGTTAAAAAGCCTGCTCTCATTAGCTCTGGGATATCAATGTGTTCAGACTGGTTTTGGACCCCAACTCAACCTAGCAAATATGATACTAAGTAGCTGCCTGGCACTTTACTCATCCCAGAACTCTCAGCGATTTCCATATTTACAATATGTGTCTTCGCTTCATCCCCTGTACGTGTGCATGAGAGGAAATACTTTCCAATCCATACTAAAAACTCCTAAACATCTCTAATATTTTTAAATGCTTTTGATAATCCTATTTGACTTTTCTTTTATACCAAGGATATGCCATGGACAATTTTCTCCTGAGAAATCCTTGTGCCCTGGCAGTGTTGTTATCAGGACAGAATGAACTGACATTTCCACTGCCACCCTCATGTCCCAGGATAACACAGCAGAGCTGCATTTCCGACATCCATGGCAAAAGGTAGCACTATGAGCATAAAACTCCCACCCTCCACATGCCAATGATGCATGTGTGCAGCCTTCTGGCCCGAGACATTACATTACATTTTGATTTTTAGGTATGTCAGGGGATGGGAATAAACATTTCTGTCAAGCAACGCTGCTACAAAACAACTTTTCAGGTAACAATGTAATTGATCTCAATTATATAGAACCACAGATATGCCCTCTGTTAACACTGTAACGCTTAAGCAGAAATATCACACTTTCCTTTTACGGCCATTATAAAATTTATTTGGCAAAAAAAATGGAGACAACTGCTAAAATGGCAGCATTTTATGTGCAAAAGCATGGCAGTGCAGGAAAAGCTATTTATCTTCATGCAGGTGATGACATTTATTCTGTGCAATTACATTGGCTTATCTATCATCAAAGAAGCATTACATGACACCAGCTTTACATTTTTCTGAAGGTACAGCATTTCATTGTATGGTTTGTCATCTGGTCTCATCATGTCAGCAATTCTAAGAAATGCTTCAAAGTGGTTCTAATAATTAGAACCAATAAAAAGTGGTTCTAGTATTGTATTTAATAACATTCCTCATCACTGTAGGTATGACCTGGGGCAGAGGAGAAACGTTAATTAGTGAGCACAAAAAGGAGCAAAACGAGATGAATCAAGTTTCAGGCAGCAGAGTTTCGGAGCAGGGTGATCACAAATACTATTTGCTATACATTTCATGTTCTGTTTCTGTTGCATAAACTTGGCTTTGCTTTCTGTAAAACACCCAGGCAAGACTATCTGTGACTGCAGAACATTTTGAACCCACCCTGCTAAAACATGGATTACTGAGCCCTCAGAATAAGAGTTTTTATAACCCATCACATGAAAGGTAAATATAGCATGGGAGTGGGGGGAAAATGAGTTACTGGATCTTGAGAATGGTAATTAGGTACACTCAGCTGTCCCATGCCAAATGGCTGGGGGAAATCTTACAGGGATGGAAGTAATAGAAATACAAGTTAAATGTCCTATTATTATCCTAAGTTATATAATTTAAGCATTAACATTGCAAAATATGAAATATTTTAAATGCCTCTAAACTGTTGGAAACAAATTTTCTTGGTCATTAACTGCTGAACATTAGATTTTTTTTTCCATTCACTAAGATTGTTTAATGCTTGTAAAATTATTTGAATGTCATTTAATTACTTGAAATTCAAAATCATTGCCGGTCTCAGTTGTCCTTTCCAGAGAAACCTTCTTCAACTGCCAGCATACCAAATATTTATCAACCATGAATGTCTGTATATAGCGAATAAAATGTATAGATGTATGCAGTAGGAAACAGGGCTCCTTTCAGAGTCTCTGGGTTTTGGTACCAAAAAGATATGGCAGGATTCGTTGGAGCGAAGTCTCAGAAAGAAAGCTGAAAGTGAAGAGCCTAAAAAAGGCTGCTTCCACATAAGTGCAGTGGAAAGACAAACCCAGCAGCATTCTTTTTAAACAAAAGAGAAGCTGCTGAAGTTACCACGAGCAGAATTTCACACCACAGATCCTACACAGCAGCTGCTCTTTTTCTCCAAGCTGAAATAGCAAGTTGCTGGATCAATATTGCATATCTACAACTTGCAGATGCAATTCCAAGGTGTAATATAATGCAAGATGCCTCCAGACACTAACTCAGAACCAGGCAATGCAGTTAAAATATCGGAGTGATTTGCAAACCAGCAAGGTTTTATGAACCACTTCAGATCACCTCCAATATTTTTAAAGTACTATGTGTATATTTATACAACAAAAGGGAAATGAAATCAGCATGACACCAGCATTAGTCTTTTTGATGTCTACAGCACACTTATGTCAAGACTTCTGCCATAATACACCTTAAAACTTTCTGACAAGTTGCAGACTTTCTGAACATTTTGAAAGTGTTCAGAAGCCATTACGGTGTTGGCAGTTATTTTTCTCATTTTGGGAGGAGGGATGACATTATTCTGAGAATTAGAAATATGTTCTGCAGTAATTTCCCTGGTCTGCAAGTACAAATAGAGACCTGTGCTTGCTGTCATTACTGAGTTGATCCCTTGTCCCAGGATCTGAAACTAAATACAGTCCACGTATTGCACAGATAAAAACTGAAGTTCCAAAGCTTGTGCTTAAAATTCTTATCAAACCTTACAATGATTTATATTCAGATTTCTGGCTACATTCATGAGCATGAAAATCATGGAAGAGCTTCCCAGTCAGCCTTCAGCCCAAGACTCCTTCCCTATGCTCTTGAGTGTGAAATGCTCATTTCTCCTTTTTTTGTTAAGCCAGGTGCCATTAAGGACAAATGGAATAACAATTATATGTAATTATAATATATATAACAATATATATAACAGAGCTGCATGCAAATGCACATTCAGGGAGATGAGTGGTGCCTTCTGCTACTTAAAAAAATAAGGCCTCCATTAGGAAGAGGCTGGTGACAGTAAATGCCCAAGTGACAACAAAAGGCATGATAAGAGAGTTTTGCCACCAAGGTGAGCATTACAAACCCTGACACCCATCACAACTGGCTTTTTTACTAGATCACATTTTACAGTGTGTCTGAGAATCCTCTAATTGCCATCAACAATATTCTCATCGTAGCTGCTGAAATAGAATATTCTGCTCCACACCAATGAAGTCCCTTCCAGCAGGCCAGCCAGAGCAGTTTTAAAATAGGCATATCCAAGATGTGTTGTAAAATGCAGCAATGATTAACTGTGAAATAGTCACTCGGGAACTGAGTCTTTTCTTTAAACAACCTTGGTTTACAAATCCTGTTATTTCTCACTACAGACAGGAGCTGTCATTCAGGGGGAGCTGCCATTGTAGTGACACATTGCAACATGAGCTCCGGGGTAATTGTGCTGATTAGGAAACAAAATATTCATGTCCCATTTGAATGAATGGGAAAATTGTAAGCAAAATTTGTGCTTGGTTAAGGTAATAACATACCTTGTCTTCTGGTGTTTTCCTGTGGGAAGTGGGAACCCAAAAGTGTGCACCACATGAGCTGACTTCAATGCCTTTTCACAGGGAACTCACTGCTCTTTCCAGGGTAATCACTTAAAAGGTTTTTTCAAGTTCATACATCCAGTTTCTGGAAATGATAGAGGGCAATGGATCAATAACAGCAGTGCAGTAGCTAAATATTGAAATGTAGAGCTACCAATTAAAAAGTAGTATAAATTACAAATGGAAGTGTATAAGGAACCTGGGGGCCCTTTTCCCTCCAGTTTTCTGGAGGTTCTAAAACACTGGGCAAAACCATGATTTTTATCAAGAGCAAACACTATGCATACCTGCCATAAGTGCTAGCTTGTTTGCCATAAATACCGTGTGCAGAATCTTGAGTTAACAAAAACTGGACACCTGCCTTTTCCTGCCAAGCTAACAATCTCTGTGTAAGAGTCCCTTTCCTGGAGAACTCCTGAGAAACAGAAAGGAGGAAAGCAGCTTACACCACTACGCTAAAAGCCACCAGCCAGAGATAATTCCCTCTCTCCTTTCTCATTCACAATGGTGCTCTTGGAAACAGATTTATTTTGCACTTCCAGTGTCTAATAACAGCTGTTATGCATTTATAGTGCCACTATCCTGACACAGTAATGTTATCCTACTTAACTCTGCGACTCCTCCTGACATGAAAATGCACCCACCGTGACATTCTCTGATGCTGTAATAAGCTGGCAGTGACCTGGGGCTCCATGCTCTTCCCCATGCTCGCTGCCTTTGATTTAACTCCCCCAAGTGCTAAGGGGTACAAGCCAGCCCAGGGTAATTGCAGACAATCCTAGGAAATCCATCAAACAGGAAATGCCCCATTTTAACGCCAAGATTGGCAGACAGCTTTGCCTTCAGAGTATTTAGAGCAACATTGCTCTGTTGGCTTATTCCTCACCTTAGGGATATTTTTCAGACACTCCCAGAGTCCGTTTCAGTTGAAGAGGATGTTGGCTTTAAACCCAACATCTCTGTGTCCCATTCCCACAGACCTGCCCTCACCTCCTGCTGGCGTCTCCACTGATGTCCTGTGGCTTTGTTAGAATTCCAGATTCACATGGCTCCTCACAGACCACACTGTGCTGGTTTGAAAGCAAAACCAGTGAAAGACTGCAAGTCAGAAATACAATTTAATAGGAGGGGGAAAATAAAATAAAATAAGCTCAATAATACAACCTGTTAGTCAGGGCGCTGGTAGCAGTCCGGATGAAGTGGTCTCGTTGAAGCAGTGATCCTGTAGAAAAGTCTGGTAGCTCCTGTCCTCTGGGAATCCAGCGGGTTGAGGGCCCCCTGTGCTATCCCAGGTTATATCCAGGTGGGAATGCTTGGCTCCTCCCCCTGGGAGGAGCATCCCACAATGGAGTGATGTAATTTTATGAGTCATGCAATGGGTCCTTGATTGCCCATTAACCAGAGATAACTCCCGGATGGGAGTTACCCATGAGTCACACAGCAGAGCATGAATGGGCCCATTAACAGAAGATATTCCAGAGGGTGGGGACAAGGGAAACACTGCCCCACCTGGTTTCAACAGCTCATGGAGATGGTGACAGAATACATACCTTGGGCATATCTTACATTGTAACCTAGGACAGGCACATATATATTTTTTCTAAGACAATTCTTCAGCAGTATCAAGTTCCACAAATTTCACCATTTTTTCCCAAATGGATTTGACTAGGGAGGGGGTGTGGAAATGGGGAGAGATACTAAAAGCAAAATGGGCTTGTCTACAATCCCTGTGTCCTTCTAGAATCAAAGAGGACTCATTTAATAAACCTTTGTCGGTGTCTGGCCCTTTTCAAAGACAGATGCTACACACAGATAGAAGTCTTCATTTGTTTGTAGCAAAAGATTGTTAAGCATAAAAAATTAGACATTTCTAGCAGTCATTTCTTCTTCTCCCTAAATGTCCCTTAAGACAGAGTTGAAAAGGTCAGACTCTTGCTATGTACATGACTTCCCTTGCAAAGTTCCCTAAGGTTCTCATGAATTTCCCTTCTTACATCCAAATCATTACTTGTTTTTAACCTGGTATGGTGAACTGGTTTAGAGTTTAATTTAAAAGAGAAAAAAAGGCTGGAAAGAAACATGGGGCGATGGAGCTAAAAAAGGATATTTAGAAAACACAGTAAATATTAATCACAAATTGTTTAGTTCATCTTTTCTTCTGGGTGAGCAATAAAATGGGGGAAAAAAAGCTGAAAAGTCCTTTCAGCCATGTTTTTCCATGATCTGCAGTTGTTGTGTCATATAAAGTAGTACTTGAAAGAAATTTTGC
Organism: Donacobius atricapilla; assembly: GCA_013397315.1. Classification (NCBI taxonomy): domain Eukaryota; kingdom Metazoa; phylum Chordata; class Aves; order Passeriformes; family Mimidae; genus Donacobius; species Donacobius atricapilla. The sequence goes on from WBMY01009114.1 coordinate 14,544, forward strand.
TTGTATTAAAAATGAAAAGCTTATGTCTCTCTTCTTATTTAGGCAAACACCCCCATGGTTCTGCAGGCATAAAAGTATTTGTTTATTCGATCTTGTTACCTATTCTGTGAGATTTTATAACCTTCTAAAACATGAAGTAGCACACTGTGTAATAGCTTCTCCAGTTTTCTCTGAAAATCCTTCCCAAACAGTAGCTTAATCTCTTTAAACACTTGTCCAACATTCTCTGCATGCATTGACACCATGGAATGTCTTCCAATAATAAAGAAAAATAACAGCATGGCATTTATTTTATTCTTCATTTCCCTAGAGCTCTAAGTCGTATTTTCAAGATAATGATTACTTCATGAGCNGGGGAGGGGGGTGTTTTGGCAATTTCATGCTTATTACTTTTGGTATTAATATGAAAATCTTAAATCAGTGGGACTACCCTGAATACTCCTAAAGGCATCAGCCACAGAGGAATATGTCAGCCTTTTCTTTCAATAGCAAAATGAAATAAAGCAAGGAAACAAGCTGGAATGAGCACATCATAAATATTTTTCAGAGGAGACACTCTTCATACATTATTTCTCTCCTCACACAAATTGACTGATAGGCATGAAGTGGGCGAGCAGTAGGATACCTACTCTGATTCCTCTTTGATTCCCTGAGATTATTTAGCTCTTACAGCAACAGCTGAGATGAACACACAGGATTTTCTGTTTGCTTCCCAAATGAAAGCTTGTCTTTCCCTGAGCTTTCTCCATGACAGACTGAGCAGTCAGGCTCTGGCTGTGGGCACAGCTTTCTGTCCAGGGCCAGTGCTGGCAGCACAGCAGCACAACCCAGTGTTCCCTCTCGGCTAAATCATCACAGGAATTTGGGACAGACGTAACCCAGCCATAAAAGGTCATATTTGAGAATAAACCATTTGGAGGAGTTCCTCATCTACCTGTAAAACAGCAGACAGAAGCCCAAGAGACCATTTAAAATAAGACAGGGATATGCAAATTGGGAACATCTCAATATTGGGAAGATCCACAACTCATTTTTCAAACAAAAATAGCAATGTAAAGCCACATTTTTTTGAAAAGTAACTGTGTTTCAGGGTCACATAAAATTTTGGAACTTGTTTTTTTTTTTTTTTACAGTTATTGTAATCATAGCTCCTAGTCAAATTAAAGAGCTAATTGAGCTCAGAAGGAAATATATTCAGCTTGTGCCCTGCTGAAGCATTGCCACCTTCTTCATACTGACTTCTATTTAAACATGGAGAAATTACTCTTTTAAAAAAAAGGAAAACTGAATTTGAAACCACTTGGGATCAGCAGTGTCATTGTTCAACACAGACACACACACACACACACTCACTCTGGTGAAAAGGCATGAGCTGCTTATTAAAAGATCTGACTCCACTTTTATAATATTTCTACAAAGGCTTGGAATTGAGGGAGCAGGTTGACACCTCTCCCCATCCCATTGGTCAAGACAACTGTCCATCAGCTGTCCATATTTCTAAGAACAGGAATGAAAACTTCCCTTGATTTAAGGAAAACATATTTATAACACCTGTGTGTGAGAAACAACCTGAACTATGCAAATTGTGAGACACAAGGCTGAAAAATCAGAGCAACACAGTGGGATCAGAAAACAGCCACTACTTCTTAAAAAGAACTGGTCAGAGGAGAACTGAATCAAGGGTAAGGCAGCAGGGGCAAGGCCTGGGTAAAAAAAGAGAATACTTAGCAAATTTGTTGCATGCTTTAGTCACCGCTCAGACACTTTAGGCAAGTTAGAGATTTGGGAGGTAGATTGTCAGCCAAGATCACCTCAAACAGCTCCAGTGCAGCTGACTTACCCAGGTTTACAAGAGCTTTTCATCTTGGGCAATGAAGGATTTTCAGAAATCCTTTAAGTTCCAAAAGTGAGAGGGAAACGCTGCAGCTCATGCTGACAGGGAACACTGCAATGGAGCAGAAACCATCTTCAGTACAGGGAGAAGCACAAACACACACAAACCAACAGAACATCCCAAAACACCCAGCAACTGCAAAAAAACAAGCTATAAACCACCACATTCAAACCAGAAGAGTTTCCTTCGGCCTCCCAGCTCTCTGGTGCCAATTATTGTCCATTCACTCTGCAGGCAACCATCAGGCTGCGCCTTCACGTGAAGGCTTTTTAAACCTGCAGAACTGAAATCCACAGAGAGTTGGTATTTACTGCTGCGAAATACCTCCTCCAGTCTTTCTGGCAGAAAGTATTTAGGGAACGAATTCATCATTATTTCATAAGGAAATCAAGCTAACATGCAATCCTTGTTCTTACACAGCCTTTCTTGTCTCCACTCTCTCAGAAAACTTTTAAATATGAAAAGCCATAATGTTGTAAGGATTGGGTCTAAAAAGAGAGCAACATAAACTCAGAAAAGAAAAAAAAAAATCATTNCTTCATTTCCCTAGAGCTCTAAGTCGTATTTTCAAGATAATGATTACTTCATGAGCAATTAACCCATCATGTGCTTGAGACAGACAGAACTTGTTTCTTCTGTATTTTTATAGCCAAGACNATCATTTCCACTGCCCTTGAAAAGAACAGAGAACTACAGAACTATTTTTGCCCACAAAGCCTAAAGAAGGGAAAAAGTTAAAAAAGAGGAGGATCAAATAATTTAAAATCAAATAGATATTTCTATATAGAAAAATATACTGAAATAATCCCAAACAGGAACAAAGAAGATGCTCATCTCTTCTTGTGTCCTGTAGTTTTAAAACTCATGTCTTACTCTGACAATTCACATTGACTTCTGGCACTAAGGACTCCAACCAACTGATAAAAAAAAATCTTGGTGAAAAGAACTTAACGTTTCTAATAAAAATGAATAAACATATCGCATTGAAGCCTTCTTCAAAGATTATTCAATGGCAGGCTACTTAATAGAGTTGTCATTTTTTACTTTCCTGAATTCTTCATTCCAAATCTTCCATTTTGATTACTTTGATGTATTTTATATTCACAACGAGCAGTTTGAATACAAGAAGAGAACACAAATGGTGACGGATGTTCCTGATATATCAAATTTAAAAAAAAAAAATCCTGACATGGAAGTTCTTTTTTGCAAAGTTGCAAATCCCAAGGAAAGTCTGGATTAACTCTGCTGTCTAGACAGTGTACTACCATAAACTATCAGTTTGTCACACTTTTTTTTTTTTCCACATTTTTGTACAAATTTAGAGTGAAAAAGAAATACTCAACTGGAGTGTCTGAGTTCTTAAACAATATTCTGTGCCGCAGCTATATTTTAAGGTTCTTTTTATGCACTGCAATTACAATTTCTGGTAGTACTTAAAACATTAATCCAAATCAACAAGACTTAAGGGCACCTGCCAATTCTGATTTCTGAGCAGCAGTTTAGCTGACAGCAACTGTACGATACTTAAAAGTCAGTTTAAGGTGTACACAGCAAAGAATAATTTTGAAGAAAGTCACTGAACTCCTGCTCTATTGGAGACCCAGACAAGGCTTTAATTAGAGGTATTAGAGGTATCAACTTAATAAGATGCTAGTCCAGCTTCTAGTGAGGGTTTGGTGAATATCAGGTTTTCTGTGCCCAGCAGCTCGCTGTAATTACAGCCTCTTCACTCCCCCAGAGAGGCGGTTCAGGGTTCACACAGCACAAAACCAGCGCCTCCTACACACTGCTGCTTCACAGCAGAGGGAAAGCAGAAAGCTGCTGGATGTGGAGTGCCAAGCAAGAAATGAGAAATAAACTCTGGGCTGGCTGAGGTTGCTGCAGAGCTTTGCTCCACCTCTGTGTTGGAAGCGGGGTGAGGAGAGGTCAGCACAGCCCGGTGTCCTCATCCCAAGGAATTGCCACCCCTGCAGGTCCTGGCCGGGCACTCCACAGACATAGGGAGGTGGGGATCTGGCACAGCCTCTGGACAGATCTGATCAGATAGTTATTTTGCTCAGAGAACTTCCCCAGCCCCTCACATCCATATCTGCGTGACAGATGAAGCAGCACATGGGAAGTTCAAGACAGCATTTCTCAAGATGGTTTTTTTGCTCTGCTTCTAATGATCCCTCCCCATCAGCCCTGCCAGCACAATCAAAGGAGGTTGTGCTACAGCAAGGCCAGATCTGTAATGACAGGGACAAAGGAGACAGGAATGTGGTGCTGTCACAGCACAAAATCCAACTGACATTCTGACTGTAACAGACACACAGCATGTTTTTTTTATTTAAAAGTCTGGAATTAGAGAAGGCAATAGTTACGTACAATATGCAGCTAAAGGATTACTGAAGAATGTTAATTAAAACATTTCACCCCATTTATTACTCATGCACTATCCATAATTCATAGATCTTTGAGAAGTCAGACTAATTCTACCATAATGATGTTCTTAAAGATGGCTGATAATGGGGAAATATAATTCTCAGCAGAACTTTGGGGGCTGAAGCTACGTGATGAAAAAGAAAATACCAAGGAACTCAGATTTTTAGATACTGAGCTAATTTCACAGAAAAGAAAGATTGCATATTTAGCAGGAAGCCATCAAAATTCAAAATAGAAGCCAGCTTGAAATAAATGATGTCTTATTTTAGTAAGCAAATTTTGTTTAATTGCTCCTCAGAAAGGAATTCAGCTTGTAATGGAAGATAAAGTTTTCAGTGAGCAGTACATAATAAGAAGCATAGCACAAACACAGCACAATAAAAACCATTCTCACCATGCATAAACTCAATCCAGAGCTTTGTGATTCAAAGATATCAGTCATCCTTACCAAATCAGGGCAAAGTTCTGACATGAAATCTGAACTGAATGCCTCCCTGAAGGACATTTAAATCCTTCTATAATACTTAAACCCAATTCACCACGATGCTGTTCCCATTCTGTGCCAGTGCACTGAAATCAAAGAGCTATTTTAATTATTGCAACACAAACAAGTGTTTCAGAGAGCTGGGGCCCTTTGGAATGGTTTTGTGCCCGAGTTAACGAATGCAGCCAGCAGAACTCAATCCTCTCAGCTCTCCAGATTGCCACAAAGAGCAAAACCAGAGATTTTCATGCCCTCTTATGGGAAAACTCTGCCTGGCTGCCATCCTTCCCCAACTCGCTCCCTGCTAAGAAACAATTGATATGTCAGAGCTTCAAGATGGGCTGATTAAACAATCCCAGGATTGCAAGGATTACATCCCAGAATCTCCAGTCCACTTCCTTTCTATCCCCACTTTCACACAAGCTGTTTAACATTTTCTCTGCTTTTGTTTGTTTGTTCTGAAGTTTGTCTTTCCTCATTAGAGGCATTTGCATTCCTAGGGAAATGTGCACCTGATTTACATATTTGTTAAATCCAGGAATACAAACAGTTTCCAGCATTAGTACACTGACAGAATGTCATGATGTAAATAATGCAAGAGTCTCACAATGATTTCAACACATCTCTCTCAGGCTAATTTGTACAAGTGCTCTGCATTGTGACATTATTAAGAAAATTATTTTCATGCAAGCCAAAAAGAAACAGTTACAAAAAAGAAAAAAAAAATCTTAACTTAGAACTTCGTCCAGCTTCTTACAAAGAAAAAAAATTAAATGAGTGAGGGAAATAAGTCAAGTGAAAAATTTAAAGAAGTAGAGTTAGAATTTCCATTCCTTGTGAACAGTGCTCTGCTGCTGCCAGGTTTGCAGAGAAGCCTCTTGAGAGCAGAGCAATCAAACCCCAAGACATGCCATTGAGTCACATAATATATGAAGAGCTGAGAGCTGGATCCATCTAAGAATTCCAAGCTCAAATGAACTTCAGCTACTGCATTATCTCTTCTATTGTCAGCCACAGAGAAACCAGGAAGAACTCTCAAACAGAGACAATGACACTCAGTTTTAAAGAAAATTGTCTGTGGTATCAACTGACCTCATGACTTTCCTCCTTGAATTCTGTTTCTGCAGGGCTGTTTTGTGGAAGTCAAATCACACCTTGATTTCCACGGGCCCACGAATGACATGCAGCTTCAGAGGTTGTTTTCTTAATGGCAAGAAAAATAGTTTTCCCTTCTTTTTGTGTCTTTCCTGCTGCTCTCCTTTGAGTACAGGGAAAGCTCTACCAAAGCCCAGAAACACCAAGTATTTATTTGTAAGTAAAGAAGCTGCTAAGAAACACCCTTTCAGATCAGAGCAAGAAGACACAGAGGAGTGACTTCAGCTTACCCTAAAGCATGTCTGTTTTAGGAGATGCATCATCAAATATTCT
>WBMY01009115.1:0-51680 GCA_013397315.1 Donacobius atricapilla
TTATTTCTGAAGAATGTGATGTGGGCTATCTTATTTTTTAATTTTTGTAGACGTGTTTTTACAACTCTGATTTTTGTATATGTTGGATTACGCATGGTATTTGCATATGTTTGGAGGTTTTTTGCTATATTAAGTACGTGGGTTTTTATATTATTTTGCTTTATTGTTGCTAAAGTAGAAATATATTTTTGTGGTTTAAGTTGTCTAAGTTTTTATTACATCATGGGTGTATATGGTACTAAGTTTGGGTTTTTAGTGGTTAGGTTATTTGAGAAGATACTTTTTTCCACTTAAAAAAGGCCAAAAAGACCACCCCCGCTTTATCAACACACCTGAACTGTTGCAGGTGTTACCTTAAAGGCAGCTTTATTGAAGGAAAAAACAACACGTGTACATTTTTAGGGCACATTCAGTATGTACAGAGGAGCTCCAAGGGGTCATCCAGGAGAAGCCAATGGATAACCACACTCCTGCTGAGGCTCAGCAGTTGAAGCTCTCTGGAACTCGAGCGGCCTCAAGCACAACTTGTTCATTTTATTAAGGGTGGGTGGAGCGGGAGTGTCAGCGTACATTTTCATAACTCTGGAAGGAGTCAGAAATTTTTAGGTGTTCCATCCAGCCTTAGGGCTAATGCTGCTTATTTTGCACTGTATAATCATAGTTACTGCTCCCCAAGGCAGCGAAACCTAGCAGTGTGGAAAGCCTGTGAAGCAGCAAAGCCTGAAGTAATGAAAGAGCCTAATTCTCCTGCTTTTTAAAGGAGATCTCAGGAATTCATTTTTCAGTCTGTTTTCATTTATAGAGAGTTCTACAGATGAAGCCTACTCTTTCAATTATTACCCATTTTCTGAAGATTACCTTCCCTAACCTCTGGCGGGTGTTGGGTGCAGAGCATGTATTTTTAAGTGGATTTTACACGAACATGTCAACATATGCCTCATGGAAGGAAGTGAAAGGTATGACTTTAAAACCATGAACCTCTAAATCGACAGGAGGCTTAAAAAAAATTGCATTTCTGCTTGGAAGCATCTGAAACTAAAGGAGTTCTGGGCTACCCTTAGTCTACATTTTTTTTCCTTCTGTGTTTTGCCTAATGTTGCATACATGATGCAGTTAGTAGAATCTAACATCTTGTGAGGGACAGATCAAGCTCTCCAGGATGTCATGCTTAAAATCTGGAACAAGATTATTTTTATTGCTGGCAAAGGCAGTAAAAGGAAGTGGAAGAATGTAGTGGTTCATGATGCAACAGTTAGCTAACCTTCCAGATTTTCATCTCATCACTGAACCAGGATTGTTTTCTTCATTAAGTTCATGTAGTAACTTAGTTTAAACCTTCTTCAGCCATGCTCATAACATGAAATACTAGTTGAATTAGGGTTGTGATAATATGATAACATGAAATGCCTTTTCTTTTTTAACCCTAATTTCTTTGCCTGTGAACATTTTTCTGATCTCCAGTGAAGGTGACCTTGCCTGATTTTCCAGACTATGAAATGTCTCTTGAAACAACACTATTCAATTTTTTTTAATGTAACATTTCCTTCAGTATTTGCAAGAGGATAATTATCTTTTCTGAGAGCAAGAACCTGGTGAAATATTTGCATTGCAATTTGGAAGTTGTTGCCTCTCCTTTATGTAGTCTGCCAATCCAGCTGAGAGACAGCTCATGTTGCACTGAAGGCTTAAGTTCGTATTTCTCTCCAGCACTTCTGTGTTTTTCTGACTGCTCACTGCTGTCGATTGCTTTAAAATTACTTCGCTAGGAGTGCACTTGGGGTTTTTACAGCTTTCTAGCATTCTTTCTCATTTTCCTGAGTAATTTCGAGAACCCAAAGGCCTCCCAAAGTGTAGAATCACAGAATTGCTTCAGTTGGAAGAGGAGTTAAAGATCATCTCGTTCTAAACCCCAGCCATGGGCAGGGATGCCTTCCACCAGACCAGGCTGCTCGGAGCCCCATCCAGCCTGGCCTTGAACACTTCCAAGGATGGGGCAGCCACAGCTTCTCTGGGCAACCTGTGCCAGTGCCTCACCGCTCTCTGCGTAAAGTATTTTTTTGTAATATCTGAGCTAAACCTACTCTTTTACAACTTAAAGGCATTTACTGAAAAAGAACAGTAGCAGAAGCATTAACAGGGAGAGATGGCATGTTGCTCTCTATGGCTGTTGCACACAAAGTAGAGGACTTCCCATTAGGTGCTTAAAGTTTCCATCAGAGTCCATCAGAAAATGTGATGTAACCACTGCCAAAGCACTCGTGGTCCTCTTTGGCTTCTGTCAGCATTGCCTCATTTAAAAAGATTAGGAATGAGATTTTCAGAAAGATGTTTACTCTGTTGTCAGGTTTTACTTCTGCATTTAAAGGACCAAACACTGTGTGTAAGGAGTGTACCTTAGTGTATTTGTTCTGGTTTTATTCCTGTGACTGAAATCAGAATGTAATTTCACTTTTTTCCTCTCTGCTGTCTGTCATAGTAGTGTTATGTTGATAGTCATAGGTCAGAGCTCATCTGTCTACATTAGAAAGACATTTTTCACTCAGTCAAAAATATTGCAGATTTGCAGGCAGGAATAACAGTTTTGCAGATAATGTGTGTCTTTTATGTGTTGAATTCTTCAGTACTGACCTAGGGCTGAGTGTCTGCTCCTCATCATCTGCTCAGAGTGTGCCAAATACTGGGAACAAGGTTGCAACTGAGATTAGAAACCACCTTTGTCAGAAAACTTTTCTTCTGTGAGAAAAAGAATTGTTGGAGATGCTTCCTCTCCTAAATCTATGTTCTGTAGAAATTTTAGAGTTAAGACTGTCCTGAGTTTACATTTCCTTACGTTTTATTATTAGCAAATGGCTATTCACAGTTGTGAGATGATTTTCCTTTGTGAGTTCATCAACTTGTATTGTTGCATTGCCATTTTGATAACTGTTGGAGCTAATGTTTTGGTCCCAGGAGGATGTGAACCAGTGAGTAATCCCGAGTCACAGTTTGAATTATGCATGTAGCTATTGGCTGCCACCTCCCATTTCCCAGTGTACTTCCATATAATGATTCTCCTGATTATAGACTTTTTTGATGCACAAAAATGTCCTTCTCTGACTAGATCATAATTAAGCCAGGAAGCAAGTATGTTTAGTTCCTTATGCTGTTCAGATACGTAATGATTTACTATTTGCACTTGTAAACTATTTTAAGGCCTTCTAATGGAAAGCTTTCTAAGGACACCAAGTTTAGAACTACCTGTTAATCTCTTGGTATCCTCCAAGGCTCTCATAGGGTCATGAATGCCTTCCAGTTTATTCCCACCCTGTGATTGTATACATCTGTCCTGCATTCTGCTGATACTCAGTTTATTGAGCAGGACTTGAACTAGGTGACCACCTATCTCTAGTTCAGATAGCACAACTTAACACCAGCATCAATGAAAGTTCAGTGTTTAGTTAATTAGTGAATAAAGGATCTGGAAGATGTAAAAGACAATCAGGTCTATGGCAGCAATAAATTCCTTTTTTTTTTTTTCATTCAGTGTTACCAAAGAGGTGCTTAAAGGTTGGGGGTGTCCCTGAGGTTTTAAAATTCCTATTTTTTGATGAGAGGCACAGTGGATTCTTGAATGTGTTGTCTCTGCCTGTTAATAGAAATGCCCTAGTGACACAGCAAGGTGAGTGGAATGGGGCAGGAGTGGCTGGGGTTCAAGCAGCTGTTTTAGACTTCACAGTCTTGTGTCTGTGCATGTACAGTTATCTGTATTTGTGCTGTTTAGGCATCAATTAAGTTGATTTTTGTGGCAATAATACAGGAAGCTGGGAAGCAGAAGCGCATTCAGGACCCTTTGTCCTCCTGTTCTGTAAGCAAGGTCTCCAATTCATTGCTTCTGCTGCCTCTGCACCCTGTATCCTCTGTAAACAAGGGTCATGATCACAGTCCTGTCCTGACAGACGTTGTGGGTGCCTTGAATGACATCCTGAGCCTTCATGTGACAGTGACTGACCAGTAAAAAACTTAATGGTCACTGAATTTTGATCTAATGACAAAAGTCTCAACCTCAATTTGCAACAACCAGGCTGTTTTCCATCATTTTTCCCGCAGTGTGCCTCCATTTCCCATTTTGCCTGAAAAAAAAAAAAAAAAAAGGAAGCAGGTTTCTGCTATTCTTCAGCTGAAGTTGTTTTACCTTTGATCATCATGCAAATTTCTGGCCAATTCAGGCAGAGCTTTTCAAACCGTGTTCCAGCGAGCAAGCAGGGGTTTTCAGTCCCTCTTCAGCACAAAGCCTCGCAATCTAGCTCTTTGTTGCTTGTGCTCAACTTCCAGGCTGTGCTCCCTCTATTAGTGACTCTTCCCATATAATTATTCCCAGCCCTATTTTGGGTCTTTATGAGGAAACTTGTCCCAGCATCTGGCACACCACATCTGTTGCAGATGACGCTGCAGTTTCTGTCTCCTGCCTCCCTGGTTTGAGATCAGTGCAGAGCCATACAAGCACCCTGAAGCATTTTTTTGCTCCATTTGTTTCCAGCCTTTCGAGGTAACAGGCAGCAGTGGGAATATCGTTGCTGTACCTTTGCAAGATCATTTGCCCACATCCAAGGTTACTCCCGTGATGTTGTTGTCTTCACGATTGGTATGGATTAGCTCCAGGAAATAAAACAGGGTTGGCAATTAATTCGCAAATACGTGATTTAAGGTGTATCAAGGTGTAACTCGGGGGCTTTTTAGGACTTTCTTGTTTCTCATTTCAAAGTGCACCTACGGGGCAGCTGCCAAGAATGGGGTGAGAGCCTCCTTCTTCCAATGAGGTGCTCAAACACAAATCTTGGTTGTCATCCTCCCTTGCGCCTTGCAGGCTCCTGTTTGTCGACGTGTCATCTCTTCCCAGCAGAGGAGCGGGAAGCAGGGTCAAGGCAGGCTTGTCTGTGCCTGGTTGTCCTGATGCAGAGGTGCAATACCCGGCCTTGCTGCAGCCACCAGTGCAGCAGCGTTGTCCCGGGTGGGAGGGTGTTAACTCTGCCTCCGCCGGGACACAAGTTCTCCAGGTGGGATTAGGCCTTATGAGCTGCAGTGCGTATCCAGCTTCTTTTTCTGGGTGCAGAAATGTCTGCTTTTTCAGTCCAAGTGGTACACATCAGATAGGCCACTGCATTTCAGGTCTGTTTCACAAGTAGGAGGATGTATAAACCTGGGCTTTTGTTGAAAGCCAAGCACTTACAGTGTCTGCAACAGTACTAAACCTTATTGTGCTGAGACTGTCTGATACCTCCTAGGTTGTTAGTTGGATTTAGAAGAATAAAGTTATACTCTAAAAATAAAATTATGAAGAATTAAATGCATAGGATAAAATTACAATTTTGCAGTGTTATATTTTGACTGTTGAGTTGTAAATTCAATTAGAATACTTTAATAATAAAATAACTTCATTTAATAATAAGTACAGGCTTATTGAAAAATTCAGTATTTATTACAAAAATATTTATTGAATAATTATGTTTCTCATCTGATTTAGGCTGATTTAATTTACTTTCAAAACTCTTTTTACCTCTCTGCCTTCTTGGTGGTTCAAAAAATTAGTCTTGAATGCAGACCTCAGAAGTTCTTGTTTTATTGTTAAAGGTTCTATCATTTCTGATAGGCGTGGCCATCCTTTGGTGATCATGTCTCAAACCCCTTTTCCCTCTCTGATCCTTTTTTCCTTGTTCCACGAATGAAGGTCTTTTAGCTTGATTTTGCAAGTTAAAAAGATTTCCATGTGACAATTTGGATGGAAACTCTGCAGGCTAGTTTTGTTAATATACAGCCCACCTGGTGGTGTTTGCACTGTATAAAATCCTGTCCTGATGCCTGTGCTGTATCCTCATCCCACACTGGAGAACTTGCTATGCTGTTGTTTTTCAACATGAAGTGTGTCTTTGGTATTATTTTAAAATATTTTAAAGATATCCTAGCTAAGAGTCCATTCTTTACTCCGACAAGGAAATAGTGTTGTTTTACATCTTGGACTTCAACAAGTCCTGACTTCATTGTTGATGAGCTTTTAAAGGTCCATCCCTGAAATACCCTGGAGATTGATTTATATGAGTTTTGAATTCTGCACATACAGCCTGGTTGGTAATCACTACTGCACAAGTGCTATTCCTATAGATGAGGATTTTTATTAACACTAAGTATTGCAATCTCTTTATACTGTAAGTGTACACAGGCAATTTTTTTCTCTGTGCTTCCCTGATAGATTTGATTGGTTTGACTTTGTGTAATTATAGACAAATCCTGATAAGTGAGGGTGGGAGTACTGTTGGTGGGAGTACCTGGTAAAAATTTCTGAAATAAACCAGTAGATTAGATTGTTATTTTCAAGATATCCTAAGTGTTGGGTAATTTAGTTTCTCATCAGGTTTTACCTGAGTTAAATTTACCTTCCAAACCACTTTTACCTCTCTACCTTCTCAGTGGCTCAGTAAAACAATTTTACCGCTTCTGTTGTGAGAGAAACAGCTGCGTATTACTCTCCAAAACAGAGATAATGCAAGCAATCATCAGTTTTGAAAGAACTGTAATTACTTTTACAACCCGTGTTCTTCGAAAACCGAATGTACGTTACATGGGCTTGGCATCTGACATTTTCATTCTGTGTGAGCTGGGCTCTTTGAAATCTCTCAAAGAAACCTCCAAGGCTTGAGTGCCAGCTGTATCAAATCTGAGCCTTGAATCGCCCTGCTCCCTATCACTGGACTTCTCTTCCATCCCCAGGTACAAGCAGTGCATGTTTCTCTTAGCTTGCAAATTGATGCAGAAAACTTAAGTTTTTGATTTAGGCTTTACTGGATATTGAATTTTATGTCAGTGTTATAAGATCCAGTGGTGTTTTATCTGCTGATTAGTTTTATAATGTAAAGTGCCTGGTGATGCATTGCATAGAAGATGCTATAAAAGTAGTTTATGGTGTGATAGCAAGGAGAAATGTGAGGAGAGCAGATTCACTTTATTAGATGAGCAGGAGTCCCCAAGCAATCATTTGTCAACTGTAGTTAACAATTGGTTTATCTTCAATCACTGAACCCTTAATAAACATGTTTTTAGCTGAAGTGAAATGGTTATATTGAATATAAAGTAAAGGGAATTTATAGGTTTGTGTCAGTTTTATCTATTAAAGGAAAAAATTTGGATGCATATCTAATTTTTCCACTAAATAACTTTCCAAATAATCGTGTTGACAAAAACGGGAATAATAAAATAGTCTTCCTCAATGTTGCATAAACAAAGTCATTTTCGGTAAATAAAACAGATTAAATTATGTGTAATTGTTTAATTCTATTGTGTCTATTATAATTGACAGGAATAAGCACAGTCATTCTTTATGGAGAGGTCCTGTTACCTGCAAACACAAATGTTTCTGTAGAGCTATTTTTCAAGTGCTGTCTATCATATTATGTCCCATTTGGTAGAGGGCAGTTCATTTTCAAGATTTATTGGACATTTATTTATTAGCCTTGGATAGTCAGAATTTTAACAAAATCAGCACCAAAAGGCAGCTTTGGCAGTTGGCTCTTCACAGCTATTAGTCAAAGAGCTTCTGACAGCCCTGGTGGGTACCATGGGTATTCTCATCTTAGTTTTTACAAATGGAGAGCTTGAGACTTGGGTTTAAAAGTCTTTCCTTTTAACTTTCTGAACTCACATGGGTTGATTTTGTTGTTTGGGATGGGTTTTTTTCTGGACAGACTTCGAAAGTATTATCAGAATTCCTGAATCTTGGCATAAAGTTTGTTGTAAGACCTTTTAAAGAATAGCAGTGATTTCACCAGTGGCTGCGTGTGGCGACGCTGAGTCAGCTTGGGCTGAAGTTCGGGCTGAGTGTAGAAGAGACACATTTTTCATATGTGGGCTCACTTCTGCTGAGCATAATCGTGTCATACCTGAGCTTCAGCGTAGGATTTGGGTATATTTTGTTTCGGAAGATGTTAATGGCACATCAGTGTTAGCAGCAGATAAAAGGATTGTCTTTAGGCAAGTTTTGTCTGCTTGTAGTTTAGGGACAGTTTTGCTCACCCACTATTTCTGAAGTCAGTGAAATTGAGGGAAATCGGCTTTCAGCAAGTGAAATGTGTACCTTAAATGTGCTTTTCAAAACAGAGATGTGCTTTGTGTGTAATCAGATAACCAGCACTTGTGGCTGTGGCATCTGATCTTTTTATCAAAGACGAGACTGCTAAATAGTTTGTGTTCAAAAAGTCAGGATTCACACAGACAACAGCAACCTCCTGTCTTCGCTCATATGCATATTGAATTCTGAGCATCATTGTGGAAATGTAAACGTAACAGGCTCTAGAGTATTCACAGAAACACAGAAAGCTTTGAGTTGTGAGGGACCTTAAAGATCATCTCATTCCAACACCCCTGCCATGGGCAGGGACACCTTCTACTAGACCAGGTTGCTCCAAGTTCTGTGCCAGGCGGTCGTGGATTCCATCAAATACTTGGCATGTACATGCTTTGGAAACTCCTTATTGATGTTAAGTTACATACCTGTGAAAATGAAAGTGCACATTTTTCTCCAACAGTTGCCGTGCCTCTGACTGATAAGTGGTTCGCCATCAGCTGAGATAGAGGATTTCTTTCCTTGGGTGTATGTTGTAGCTACTATTGCGAGTTTACACTCATTAGCCGTTCTTCTAATTAGCTTGATGGTAAGGCATTAAGCCCTGCCATTTTTTCCTTTCAAGTTCTAGATATCTTAAGTGGGAAGTGAAGAGGGGGAAACATCACTTTAGGCAAGAACCATTTAAAGATGACTTCTGCCAAGGGCTTTTAATGACGTGGCATAGGACCCGTTTATATTGTGGGTATCTAGTTAACGAAAAATAAAAATGTGCCTAATAATAATTAAAAGGAAAAATCTTGGCTGCAAGCTACCAAAATCTACAAGATAATAGTTGAGCATGTCAAAAATTTGGAGAAAAAAATTTAATAATGTGAAAAATAGGAACAATTTGAACGAAGACACTCTAAGTATGCTCTGCTGAGGTTAAAGAAAGAAAAATAAATTAGTCCTCTTGGGATATATGTTCCATTATGGAAAATTATAGAAATCACATATGTATATGTACATATATATATACACACACATATATTTGTCATTATTAATGCAAAAATAGGGGAAGTGTCACTTTTATTTTTTTTTTAAGTGTCCTTGCTTCAAATTTTAAGAATTTGAATGCAATACAAACAGTTTTTTCCTGTTTCTGAAGGGGGAATGAGTAATACATGTTATTATTGAAACTGAAAAACAATTTTGTGAGTCTTCAAATTGGTCAGTTATCATTTTCTTAAAATCCCCATCTCTAGCAAAATTCAGTGCAAGCCCTCCTGAGTGGCATTGTTATAATAATTGAATATCAGAGCTAATGCAATATTCAAAAGGTTCCCTTCCTTGTTTTCCCTCTTGCCTGTCTGTGCGTGAGATCTGCAGTTAATGAATCTTGAGGCAGCACAATTGTTCTGTTAGCCTCTCAATATATATATGGACTTTGAGTAGAAAGGGAATTTTTAAATCTACAATTTAATGTCTTTTCATTGTCTAAGAGCTGTCTTTTGCTAGAAAATATTATTTCTATGTATTGAAAGGCTGAGAAATGAAATATGCTAATAAAAGGATATCTGATTCATTATCCAGAGAATAATTTAATGGGGTGGGGTGCGGGGCAGGGGAGAGGGATTAGAAAATTTATGATTCATATTAAAATGTGGCTTTCGGTTGAATCCATGACACATTTTTCGGGGGTTTTTTCTGCAGTAAAAGATAGATTGTGACTAATACTAAATGGGTTATTGGAAGGCAAAAGAAGAGGAAGTTTTATAATGGATTTGGATCCTAAGGGCCAAATCAACATGCCAGGCTACAGGATTTTGAAGGGCACATATATGAAATTTCTACTTATTTAGTTTCCACTAGTACCGAAAGCATTGGGTGCTGTGCAGATACCCTTGATAGCATAACCACTGTCCTGGAGGTTTCTATTCTTAAGAAAGTTAAAAAATAGGGTGAGGAAAGGGCAAAACTTGTTCTTTTTGTCCTGCTGCCTCTGTGACAGCTTAGCAGCCTCGATAAGCTCAAGGAGGGATATGGGAGCTGCAGTGAAGTGTCTCTTGTGTCCCAGGGCATGTGGTCCCACCAGCCTCTCCCGTAGGAAAAGGTACAAGGGCATCACAGAGGAGCTTCAGTTCCTCTGTGGGATTAGTTCCTTATCTCCCTGTCCATTTAATGAGGGAAATAAATTGACCTTTTATTTTAAAATACTGCTGTCCAGGCTGACTTTGCACATTATCATCATCTCATGCATCGAGACAACACCACCCAGTTCTCCCGTGTTGGGTCACTTCAGGCAAATTGATAACATAGGCTTGTTTTAATCTTCACTGTGTTAGAAAGAACTTCCCTAATATTTACAGCTGCTGCTAAATACATCTCCTGATAGGACCTTTGTCCTGTCATTCACAAGATTGATTTGTGCCCTGATTTCTGTGGCAGCAGGACTCCTGAAGCTACTCTAGAGAAGCTGCCAAGCTAAGCTGAGCTGGTTCTGTCATCTCTGTCATTACTGAGAAGAAAAGCATTTTTCTTCAGCAAGTGTCTGCTGCTTCTCCTTTAGTGATAGAAGGCACTTTGCATGCGCTGCTCCTCTCATAACACTTTCTCTGTCCTGTCAGCAGTCAAGTGGAGGAACCAAAGTGCAACTTGCTCTCAGTGAAGCTGGGGAGGAAACCTTCCCACTCTTCTCCAGTCAGGTTTCCTGAAATAATTGTGCCCCTTCAGCTGTTTTTTGGTGTTTGGACCCAATTATCTCAGAGGCCTTTTCCAGATTCTGTGGTTTTGTGATTGCCTTGCTGCTGGTGCCAGCACCATTATCTCTCTGCTGCTAAGGACCAGGGCTCAGGAGCACTGTGTATTGCTCCCAGCCTGGAAGGTAAAGCCTGGATCGTGCTTAGACCTCGCTGAAGGCCAGAGAATTTCATTTATTTATTTTTCATTCAAAATATCTGAGTATCAAGGGGAACAGAGGAGCAGGCTGACCCTCAGGTGCTGAAGCCTTGCTGTACCTACCAGGGCTTCATGAAGTCACCTGCATGACTGTAACTCTGTGGGAGATAAAGTGACTGAAAGCTGCACTTGGGCAGCAGTAGTATAGAAATAGGTGCGTGTCTTAAGGATCACAGAGCTAATGCAGTGCTGAGAGAACTTTTGGCATGATAGTGAAATTCTGAGTTAAAAATATCCCTATAATCATGTTCTTTGCAACAAAAGCTCGTATGAAGCTACCAATCTTGTTCAACGGAGATGCATGACAAAATTTAAAAACCTCTATGACCATTTGTGCAAGTGTAAGATAGTTCAGATTCCATGACTGCATAAGCATTGAGCAGTGCCTTGTAGTATATAAAGTTCTCAGACTTGCCTAAATCCCGTTGGTCTTTAAGGCACTACACATACATAATGAATCTTAGGTCATTTTTCCCTTGTAGATCCCAAACCAATGAAGATTCATGAAATGGTGAATGTCCCTTATTTTTTCAAACCTTAGTTTTAATGATTCTGATTCATCTGAATATTTTCAATACATCTGTAGGTTTACAGAAACAGGATCTGACTTCCCAGTCTGCCACAAGAAACCTGAAATTGTTGGGACATGCATTTTAGTTTTAGTTTAATTTAGTTTTAAGCATCAACCACTTGGTATAAGCTGATTTTTTTAAGGCACAGTAAAAGAATATGGATAAGAAACCACAGATAATAAGTATTTTCATATTGCTCTCTAATCCTGCTGAGGGAAAAAAATAATGTATCTTCCACTTAGCAAAGCTAGCCATTGGAAAACTCAAGAATGGGGATTTATGGCACAATGGCAGTTTCATGACTCTTCATGATTTCAGGAGGTTTTTCCCTATTCCTGATTATTGCCAGAGGTACTACAGTAAACAAAAATGGTTTGCCTAATAACTGCTAACACATACTTTCTAAACCTCTTCCATAACTTTCTTGCTTTTTAAACCCAGCATCATTTAACACCAAACACCTGAATCTTAAAACAGGCTGTCAATGCTGGTTGTTTCTCACAGCTGGTATAAATATGAACAATATATGTAGGCGAACAGCCTTCAAGTAACAACACATTCAGTTGTACAACTGAAATGCTGATTGCCTCTTGCAGTGTATTTTAAATATGGGTTTTAAGTGAGCTAAAGTAATGGATAAAAGATGAGAAATGGTGCAAAAGGCTCTATATGGTAGGAATTTGTGGACTTCTAATGCAGTCAGGCTCTCTGATATGTTTGATATGGTTTTTGAAGAAAAAAAGATCAGGCAAAAATTTCGGTATTATTCCTTACATTGCCATCATATCTTCAAGTATTGGTGTGTGTAGATATCATGTATGGACAAACAACCCAACTCAAAGAGGCGGTGCATTTGTCAAACTCCCAAAAAGCTTTTCATCACCCTCGTGTTCTACCACTTTCTTTGTGTTTGACCAGTGCTGCTTAGCGTAACACCTGCCAAACGCCAGTGACCCCAGCACTCACATGGAAGGAGCTTTGCCCTTGTTGTTTGGGCTGTGATAACACGAGCCAGGCTGTGGCCAGCTGTTAGGAGACCATCGCTTCGGGTGCCCGGGTGAAGGCTTATACAAGTCTCTCATACGGGATTAAATGTCAAGCTAGATTTTACATTACATGCCCATAACTTGGCACAAGCTTTCTGCACTGCAGGGCTGGGAAGGGCTTAGTGTGTACTCCAGAGCAGAGAAAAACTAAGTTCTCTGGCGCTTTCCTAAAGGAAAGTTAGCTACTACTGCTCTCTTTCACCTCTGACATTTGATTCCTGGCTGTCTGGCTGTCCTAAGCCCTCTTCCCCTTTCCTCCTGAGCTGGGGGTGCACATGAAGCTCACACTCTTCCCCTGGGTGGTATCTGTTACCTTTGTGGGAAGAACGTGAGATGCCTTCCTTGCTTTGGGGCAGGACAGACATGTTCATGGGTCCTACAGCCAGCCAGTTCCAATCCCCAATTTTCCCTCGCTTTGTCAAGAGCAAGTAAAGATTGGTAACTGCTCAAGTAGTCTCTAGGTAAGACACAAGCTCTTCTGCTTGTCTCCTTTCACCTGGTCTCCTATCTGGGATCCTGAGTATGAGAGGAAGAGTAATAGCTTGCCTTGTGACAGTTCAAAGCCTGTGTTTCTTTCCTGACCAGTCAAATGCCTCTGCTAGTGAAATCATCACAGCCCATGGCCATGTACACGCTGAAATGTGGCTGCAAACACTTCTGCTCATCTCAATCTGGCAATTCCAGGGTCAGGATTGCTTCTTTTTAAGACTCGTAAGTCTCAAAATTTAAATTTCATAGGGGAAATTAGAGTGAAAAGAAAAGAAAACATAGTAGAAGATTTCAGCAGTAGTGGAAACGGTAGTTAGTGATGCTGTGATCACAAGCCAAATTTAAGAATGAGTGTGGGTAAGAGACAATGAAAATTGAGGACTATTTTTATGTTTATCTTAGATAGCTACAGCAATTACGGTGGTGCCTTTAATGCTGGCAAAGAATGCCAGCACCATTTCAGCTAAATAAAAGGAGCCACAACAATGAGTAACTACTGATGCAGTACACTCACAGAAAATTTACATTTTGAAAGGTATAAAAAAAAGCTATACAGACTAGAGCTTTATTTAATATTAGAAGTTTTTCCTGATTCTTTAAGAAGTCTCCCTCAAGTGAGGTATTTTTATTCTATGCCTTTGAAAGATGTCAGGTGTGTCACCTGACTAAAAATTGTCTTAAATGCCTATTTCCCCTGTGTGCTTTTGTGCATTTAGTTCAGGCACCCTCAGCCTGAGTGTTTGGAACAGGAATTCTCTTCAGACCCGTCTCTCCATAGTCACAGAACCCTAGGATCACAGAGTGGTTTAGATTGGAAGGAACCGTAACCCCCTGCCACGGGCAGGAATGCCTCCTGTTAGACGAGGGTGCTGGCCACCCAACCTGCCCTTGAACACTTCCAGAGATGGCTCATCCACAGCTTCTCTGGGCAGCGCCTCATCACCTTCACAGGAAGTGTTTTTTTTCTGCTAACATCTAATCTAAATCTCTCCTCTTTTAGGTTAAAACTCTCCTATTGTTTTCTGCTCCTGTAAAAAGTCACTCTCCCTCCTTTTTGTAAGCCTCTTTAGTACTGGGGGGCTGTTAATAAGATCTCCCTGGAGTTTTCTCCAGGCTGAGCATCCCCATCTCTCTCAGCCTGTCTTCACAGGAGGGGTGCTCCAGCCCTCTGAGCATCTTGGTGGCTCCTACTGAAGGACTACGTGACACTAAACCTTCCTGAGGCTGACCATGTGCGCCCCACATCGCATGAGCATTTGATGAAGCTCAGGTTCATTGCTGGTCATGTGCATGGGAATTACCTGTTGAGGCTTTAAAGAAATAAGGAAAAGCAAGAGAAATTGCTGTCTGGGTAAATAGCCATCGTAACTGGATTTGAACAGTGAATAGCAATTGTAACTAAATTTAGACCACAATTTTAGGCTTGTAAATATCAGATCTGTGCGTTATTGTATCAAATAGGTGCAGAGATTTTATCTGATCTGGTGTAGATGTATGATCAAATTACCTGAAGCATGTGATATGGAGCTTATGATAGCTTCAGTTATTAGGAATGGAGGTGAAAAGACACAGATAATTCCTAATACATGGCTTATCCCTCTATGGCACCGTTAATCTACCAAAACAATTTTTGACTAGTGTGATTTTGTAGATCAAGTTTATTTCAGTCAGTCTTTGCATCACAGAGTTGGAGACTTTCATAACTTAATGCTGGATACTCCAAAATGGAGTATGCATATTCCTGTAATATTTATCCCACAGATCTCTGGGATCTGTCCGCCCAGACTTACTGTCATGTGGGCCCTGTCACAGGATTGCCTGGCTTGGTCTACAGCTTCCAAAGAAGCTGAAGGGCCAGCACCTCTCTCTCCCCTCTGGTCACTAGGGCCTGGGAACAACGTGAAGTTGTGTCATGGGACATTTGTGTTGGATATGAGAAAAAGGTTCTTCACAGAGAGGGTGGTTGAGCACTGGAACAGGTTCCCCAGGAAAGTGGCCACAGCACCAAGCCTGACAGAGCTCAAGAAGCACTTGGACAACACTCTCAGGCACAAGGTGTGATTTCAGGGTGGTCCTGTGCAGGGCTAGGAGTTGGATTTTATGATCCTTGTGTGTCCTTTCCAACTCAGGATATTCTAGTAGTCAAATTTAGTTTAATTTTTAATCCCTCATTACTGATATTATTTTGGTGTGTATCAGCTGAATCAGATTGTCTCACTAGAATGCTGATGTTGGGTCAATAGCAGAAATGTTTTAAATCTGTTTTCATTTATCTGACAAAGGAGAAAAGCAGTCCCTGAAAAGCTAGGGAAATCCACTTAGTACACTATGAAAGTATACTTGAATATGCTGAAGTCAGTCACTGAAAATCCTACACAGCGGAATCAGAAGAGAATCGTAGGTACATAAAAATATCGATAATTTCAGAAGGGCTGATGAAATTATAAGTTTTACAAGCTAATGTGAGTAACCTGCATGTTTGTAAGCACTTCACTGATGTCCACAGCTTAAACAGAGGAATCTTTAATACTTCTAAAATATGGAATTGGCTGCTAAGTTGCACAAAACAGAAATAAAATTTGTTGCCCTTGTTAATGTCATAATTAAATATTCTTTTCTCTCTGCCTATCTCCTCTTAAACCATGCTAAAGAGAGCTCAGAGTTATACAGTCATGGTTGAATGCCCTTTCTCTATTGCATAAATTTAATGCTCAGGCTTTGCATCTTGGTGAGCTGTATGTCATGTTTGCTGTGTGACAGCACTAACATGAATATTTATCAGGCTGATGGAAACCATATTAGAAGTCAGGATCATTATATTAAATTTAAAAAACTGATCAGCGCTTACGTATCATGATAATTTTTTGTAAAGTCAAATTCTTTTATCTTTTAACACGTTCTTCATATGCTCATGCTTATTGAAATTGTCTATTGTTGTTTATCATATTTTGGCCAAGGAATTTTCCGAGGGTTCTACAAGCCAGCATCCAAATATTATTTTACATTACTTTATTACTAATATGCAAACTTGTATTTTAATTTTATTGGCAAATATCAAACCATTATACTGAGGACATCAGAGCTGCCAGTACCTGAGATAATCTCATTATCACAGAATGGTTTTGGTTAGAAAGGACCTTAAAGATCATCTAATTTCACCCTGCCCCCATATATCCATCTTGATGCATACAGCAGTAAACCAGCAGTCTGGGAAAATGAAGATACCTATTCCATTCCTGGGGACAGGCATAGCACAGGAGCTGCAGATAGAAGGGTGGGACCCACCTCAAATCCACAGGTGTCTTCAGAATCTTATTTGACATCAGTTCTTCAAAAAAGCCTCAAACAAAACGATGTGGGGTTTTTTTTCTTCAAGGGCGTGTGTATTTTAGTGTATCTGTCAACTCTTAAGTTCACATTAAGAGGTGCTGGTTATAGCAAAATATCAGTATGGAAACCACAAACACACAAATAATTGCAATGGTAGACACAGACCGTGCATTGCAGAATCCACAGCAAACGTTTGCTGGCATGACACAGTTGTCCAGGATGGCAGATGTTAAGTAGGATGGAGGAAACCTCTTCATTTTTAAAATCAGTCCTACCTGGTTTTTATTTTACTTCATTTTATTGGCAGAGGAGAGTATGCTTCTGCTCTGAACCAGGCACAAGCCATTTTGTTCTTTATCTGATAATTGTTCTGTATGGTTTCCATGATTAATGCTGACCTGCAGTCCTGTGCTCTGTGAGATAGCATCACCTCCAGACTCTGAGTCCCACTGAATGCTTGAGTTTCTGATTTCTAATAACTGGGAAAGCAAGAAGCATCGTTTGAATATAACCCAGACATTTTTCAAAATATTGAAATAATTGCAAAAGGCTAATCTAAGTGGCAATTCAATATTTGCTGCTAAAATGTAAGGCCCAAAGATTCAGGATAAGACACAGAGCTTAGTCCTTACCTTCCTTTGGTAACTGGTTTATGGGTTCATTTAGATTTTAGCTTGTGTGCCTGTTTAAGATAGAGTTTCATACTGCTCTGTGAAGCTGTAAACCACTTTTCTGTTATCCCACGCTGTTTACATTCAGGACCTGACAAAACTTTTCATGGCCTTTAACACAGATGACAGTGCTGGGGATTCATTGCATGGCTGCCTAAGTACTTTCTTTTTATATCAAAATGATTTATATGTTCTGTACCTTTCCCATCTCCTCTTTGGAGAATGCCAAAAAAGTAAGGCCAGTGCAGCAATTGCTGTGATTGATACTATGCTTTTGAAGATGGATGGGAATTATTTAATGCTAGGGGACTTTCCAATTAGCTCTCTATCCTACCCGTGTTTGGAATTATCAGTTAATTTTGTGTGCAGGGTTAGCTCAGCAGTTCCTGTCATGGGCACGCTTAGCAGCACCAAGAACTGAGAAGCTCATATCAAATCAGCTGGATATGATAGCACCTGAGCTGGAATAGTTTTCCAGGTATTTATTCAGGAGTGATCCTTAATACTGAAGATATTTCAGACCAGTATGGGGCCGATGCCCTTGAGGAAATTCTTCCAAAGTCAAGCCATGTAGAAGTGACCTTCCATTAATTACCTGGTTTTCCATTGCTGATGAAGGGAAGCAAAGCTAAATGTGATTGATAATCTGTTCTTACTGCTCTACTCTGAAATTTAGCAAATAGAGGTGAAGCACAGAGAAGTGGAGGTTTTAGTGGTTGGTGAGTGGTCAGAGACTCTTGAGACACTGGGTTTTTGCCAGGCAGCACCCCGACACTCAGAGTATAGAGCACAGAAAATCCTGACATTGGTCAGGAAGTGTGATTTGGACAGCAGATCCTGAAATTGCCATTTTAACAAATGTGTTGGGCGATGACTCTGACACTAGAATTTTATTGTCTGCTTTTTAAGAAGAGGAGTAAGACTGTTGCAAGTGAATGCTGGAAATCTGTAAGAAAAGTCTGTGCAGGTAATTATGAATATTAGTCACTGTGAACAGGAGACGCAAGGTTTTCTCTCTGATAGCTACCCAATACTTGGCACAGTTTCCTGCTCTCCAGCTCTACCTGACTGAGCTTTAAGTCACCTGACAAGAGCACCCAATTTTAAGAATCCGACTCCTTGAACTCTGCAAGAACCCAAGTCACAGAGCTTTGCTGGGAGATTGCAGACCAATATGCTGGTTTTGTAGCACTCCTCTCTGCTAAGAGGCTTAGCCTTTGCTGCGTGCTCAGTATTAGCTCCCTCGTTCAGGTTTACGGTGGCAGAGACAGGAGTTTGAGTAGAAAATTTTCCTTTCCTGTGGAGCCGTATTTATCAACAGTGGGTTTGTTTGTGCGCGACATATATTTCTTTAAATACCCAGAAGAATGTGACCCACTCCTGCACTTATCTGAGGAGTGAAACTACTGTTCACTGGGAACAATGTAATTCAATGTAAGAGGTATTTCTATCTTTTGGGCTAAATAAGTGATTACTGTTTCACTGCTGCACCGCCATTCTGGAAAGAGACATTTGCCTTTTGCATTATCAGAGAAATAGGAACACCACCAGTAAATTTTGTCTTTATCTGCTGTGGGCAATAGGTAATTTATATGTAGTTTATATGCATATTGTCGGACTTAGTTGTATTTTTCTTACTTCACACAAATAAGAGTGAAAAGACTGACAGGTAACATGCAAAGGAACTTATTAGTTATTTTCTACATTAGATTCGCTGCTATCCTTTGGTTTATGAGAGAGTAATAATATTAAATCACTAAATTCTCATTATTGAGGAGATTGAAACTTGTGAAAAATCTCACATTCCTTTAAGGGAAAGTGAGAATAAGGAATGTGTGAGTCTGGAAATCCCAGGGAAGTAAGTTCCTTAAAAGAGAATGCTTCTGCAATTCTAATGACTGAGCATATCAAATGTCCCCTACACTTGCATAGGTATTCTAGATTAATTATTTTTTTACAAATCCTTTTTTTTTCTTTTTTTTTGCCTTGCAAATATTCATTTTTCTTTTGTTCAACTAATCAGGTAACAAGTGCCTGCCCATTGTTATCTCCATGTTAACTCAAATTTTGCACTGTAATTGAACTCTTTCTTAAACCTTATCTAACAACGAACTGAAGTGAATTGAAAATCTCTAATATCATCATAATCCTTTACTTATCTTTCTTTGCTTAGGAAGTAAAATACCCATCGAGCTTGACTCACCTGGAAGATTTATAGAATATTAGTACTCTGAAAATTGCTGGTTCAGTCTCTTCAAATTCCCGTGGTTTATGCAGTTGCATTCAACTTATCTGTCTGTCCAACCATTGTTATGCTGCTCTATCTCTGCTGTTGCTAGAATTTAAATTCAAAAACTCCTTGCAGCAGAGACTGGAGGCCAACTCCAGCTCTTTCGACTCCAAGGGGAGTGGTGTCAGTAGCTTGTGTAGGTCAGGATTTACTTCCTAACCTTTACTGTGCTCTTGGATCACTGATTAACAGTGTGATCTCAGTAACATTGTACAAATACGTAGAATGGTCTACGCTTCTGGTGTACATGTATAGTCTTGTCTGCCATGCTGATATGAGGACACCTGCCCCATAATAGTAAATGCAGTCTCTGATTGACTTGGGCATGGCACAAATCACTTAAAAAGCTTTTTCCTTATGCTGCTTATCATAAACAGAATGTGGAGTGTTCCTGACATTCATCCTGCATTCAGTGTGTCTTATACCTGGATTTTATTTTCACTTATCTGGAGACAGCCTGCCTTCAGAGTAATTAAAAATAAATCACAGAGGAAAAAAGTGGGACTTTGTGCTTTCACTTGTATTAGTTCATCTCTGGAGCCTGAGAAAGACTTTCTTTCTTGTGCTGCACTGTGATTGATATGGGTTGTGATCCACTGTTTTTGTGGTTGCTTAATAATTATCCCTAAAACCATAGGTAATGCCATCAGGTTTGCAGAACACCTCTCATCTTCCACAACACAGCACTGTGTTTACTCCTAAAAATCCTTCTTGTTTCTTCAGCTCCTAGGGCTCCAGGGCAGTGGAAAGCAGACTGAGCACTTTCCAAAATACAATTTTTAAGCCCATCCAGCTAGATTGTTTCTCTCTCCTTTTTATTTGTCGGCCCTCTCCCCATACTACTTTGGTTAGTGGAGAAAATCAGGCAGTCAGCTCAGGGCCTTTTTTTTCCCATTATCTGTCTGCAACCATTTGGCCAGGATCTGGCTGTTGGATTGTCCTCTAGAGCTTTAATTTATTTTGATAATGTAGGTTGAGAGACCTGTGCCTCTCCTCTCTTAGCTGTGGGGGAGGAAGGAGGAACACAGCCAAGTCGTGCTCTGGTGCTGCAGAGCTGCATGTGCCTTTCCAAGGGTTCATGGGCCCTTCCCAAGGGTCCCAGGTGTATTTGTTACAGGTGTGATGTCAGGTACAGAATTCTGACTTAAAGAGAATCAGATTTTAATAGGTAATTTTTTTAAAAAGCATCTTAAGACTTTTAGCATTAATGTGGTAGGTAAACCATTAGGGTTGATGTGTTGTAGGCAATTACATTCTGGCTATTTAAAATCTGGTTATTACAGAATCTGATTCTGCTATGGAAAATTATCTAGTTTTAATCCCCCCAATAAATGATCAGAGTCTTTGTTTTAAAAAATCCTTTTTCTGGCATGTTGTTTTAATATGACAGCCAAGCATTATGAACCTGTTCCCATCAGATCCTGTTCAGCTCCTCTCTGTTTGCACCATCTTTCCTCTTTGCAGGTTTGCACTTGCCTAATGTCACTTAAAAACTCGAGCAGACTCGGGCAGCCTTGGTGCTTGTACCCCTGTTGAATGCAGATGTTCCCCAAGGTACTTGTCTCCAAAATGGTGCTGACTGTACACCCAGATATTCCCTAGGAGCTGCTGCTGGCCTCCCAAAGCCTTGCAGATTACATTACTAATGGCTGGGTTCTGGTTTGGGCTTTTCATGCCAACAGAGATCACACAGGTCCCAATTATTTTTGCACTTGTCTAACCAATTTTCTACTCTAAGTCAGATGTTTCTGGAGAAACAAAAGCATAAGAGCAGATTTTTGTTGCTTGACAGATGTTTCAAGGGGGAAGAGATTTAAGAAAGCTTTGTAAAACAAGCACTAAGTTAATTAGAATCGATGCTTTAGAAAAGAATGTTTTCAATGCCCCATCACTTTACATCAGGCAGCCTATGGTTTGGAATCACAGGCTGAAGTCATACCATCATACATTTTCCTTAGATCTGAGTTTATGTAAATAAAATGTCACATTAAAGCGAGATGATTTTCTTCTCCCTCTTTCCTTCCTATTCCTTCTCCCACCTCCTCTCGTGTTTTCAGGGAACAAATTGTGGGACTTCTTTTTTATAAAGATCTGTTTCTTTTAGTGAACCTCACTGCTGTTGTGTTTGGTTTGTGTATGCAGCATCCTAGAGGAAATGTCTAATTGATTGTTATAATAGCAGTGGGCAAGAAACTGTTCAAAGTACATTTATTCGTGTTGAAGTAGTTTTTGTGTCTATCCCTTGTTTCACAGAATCTCCTCTTTGCTTTATTCCTGATGTTTGGTATATCAGACAAATGCTCTTGTACTGAGCAGAGCAATTAAACATCTAGTCAGTCATGTCACAACAGTATTTTTTCTATTCACAGAAAGCACTTGTACTTGCTTTGTGAAAGTGCTGTGCCT
Source organism: Donacobius atricapilla (assembly GCA_013397315.1). Classification (NCBI taxonomy): domain Eukaryota; kingdom Metazoa; phylum Chordata; class Aves; order Passeriformes; family Mimidae; genus Donacobius; species Donacobius atricapilla. The sequence goes on from WBMY01009115.1 coordinate 21,834, forward strand.
GCTCTAAAGCTACTTGAACTGCTTCAGGGTTTTAGATCAGCTGCAAGTTCCTCTTTGGCCGCTCCAAACCTTGAAAATTGAAATAAGTACTTCTGTTAAGGTGACAAGATGTGATAATACAAGGTGAAGGTTACTTGTGTTACACCATCTACCACAACCAGTGTTTGTTTCTGCATTTCCTTGGAAAAATCCCCCTTTCCATCATAGCCAGACATTTCTGTCAGATTATAATAAATTTATTTGTTTGCTGATTTGTATATTTGGATGGGTAAGGAACCCCCGCACAGCAATTTAAGTTTTCCTCTATCACAACGGGAACTTACTCCTGCATAGGATGTGCCTGGAAATCTGGGTTTTAACACAGGTCATCCTTCCCATGCAGTTTGCCGTGGTGTGAACTGGCAGGTATGTCCCAGGTGTGTGCAGGTGAAGTGCCTCCCAGCCTGGCACTGCTGGATGGATGCAGCAGGTCGTCACCACTGGCTGCTCGTGCAGGGAGAAGCAGAGGGTGTGTCACACGTGCCAGTTACAGCACCCGTGACTTCCGCTGGCTGCCTTCTGCACCCTCCAGCGTTTGGGAGCCAAGAGCCACGCCTGACCTCAGCAGGAGCCCTCGCTCCTCTAAAACCCAAATCCTCGTGCTGGGGAGGACAGAGGCTCCCAGCCCTGCTCTGGCTGCCGTTGCAGCTCGGTGGCTTCCCCTGGGGCCAATGTGTGCTTGTCTTGGTTTGGAAAGACAGGTGTCTACCAGGGAGAGCTGGAGCTTCCCTTGGAATGGAGAATGTAAACCCCCTCCCTCCAAGTTATTACTATTTTGCAATTGGGGGGGGCTTTCAGGCAAAGATATGGGAATAGGAATAACAGTTCTTTACTAGGAATATTAAAACCACAAATGTAGTAGTACAAAAAAAAAAAGAACAAACAAAAAAAGCTAGAAACCCCGACAGAGTCAGAATATGACCTGACACCCTGTTTGGTCAGCCCAATTAAGTCCTCTTGGAGTGACAGATGTGGTTCTGTTGGAGCAGAGATGATCCTGTAGAAGGGTCCAGTGGTGGCAAATGGGTCCAGTCTTCCTCTGGGAGTCCAGTGGAAAACAGGCTGTGCTGGTGTTCTGACTTTCAGCTTTTATCCGTGTAGGAATGCTTGTCTCCTCCCACTGGGTGGAGCATCTCCCAATGGGATGATGGAATTTTATCAGCCATGCAGTGAGCCTCGAGGGCCCATGGACAGCAGAAATCCCCTGGAGGGAGGATGGGTCCTGGAAGAGATAAGGAACTCTGTCCCACATGGTCTTAGCAGCTGGCCCATGAACACCTCCCCACGCAGTTTCAGCAGATCATGACAGAATGCACACCTGCACTGCAACCTGCGTTGCAATCCTGCATTGCAGCCCAAGACAGCGGTGAGGGCAGGGGAGCCCTGCTCCCGAACACCAGTATGTGCCAGTTAGAACCAAACCATGAGGGATTGCAGGGTGGGAAAGTGCTGCGTACAAGCACGTTTCCAGTGCTGTCTTCACCTCTACGGAACACGGATGAAAGTGGCATCACTCAGACTTCATTAAAAGGAAAAAAAAAAAAGCCATCAGGAAAAAGGATCTGTCATATCTGTAGCTCTGTGTTGCGGAGCATTTTAGCATCTCTTGTGAATTGCTGGCTGCTCTCAATTCGCACTTATTAAATGGACATTTGAGGCACTTAGCACCTTGCAGGGGGCATTCAGCACTGTTTGGCATCAGTGTCTTCCCTAGGTCTTCACTTCTGAAACAACCAGCTCTGCAGAGCAGAGTAAAAGTTTGTTTTGACAACCTGTTGTGATGTATGGGCCCAATTACTGAAGCCTCCACACTCATGTTGGTTCTGGAATTTTTTTTTTTTTGGATAGTAGAAGCATAATCTGAAACAAGGAATTCTCCGTTATGTTACATTCCCTCTAGGCAAAAAAGTAAATATAGGGAGGAAAGGAATTAATGGAGCCTATAACTCATACTGGTGTTGTTTGTTCATATACATCACATTACTCTGCCATGCTTACTCGGTTTTTCTCATCATTCTTTCTCCACTCCCAGCTCTCCCTTCTCTTATCATATTTTTACATCAGCGTAACATTTTGGATTTCAGAGAATCCGTTCGTAATTTACTCTAATGCTAACAACGTGAATGTTGGAGATGTAATTTACACCATCGAGTTGAACCAGAGCCAGACACGTCTCCAAGAGTTGCACCTGCTTTCTCTAGGCTGTATTTAGTGGAATTTTTCCTATAATGTTTAATTCATATTCTTTCTGGGAAAGTATGTAGTGAGCTAACAATTGAAGTTAGGGTTAGGGGAACTTAGTACAACTTGAAGTTCTATAATGTGGGTAAAACATTTTCCAAACATTTCAGATATCACAAAATGAGTTTTGAATTATGTGAGTTTCCCCTTTTTCTCATTATTAAATCCATGTTCTCTTTTATTTCATTTCCATTAAGACCATATCCTTTTTTTTTTTGCCTCAAGGAGAAAACAAACAAAAACCCCAGCACACACATACAGACAAACTCCAAACCAACCAACCAAACACAACCAAAAAAAGCCCACAGAAAAAAAACAGGCCACAAAAACAAAACAAAACAAAACAAACACACACCTGAAAAACCCCAAAACCTACCAAGAAAATCCCTTTGTACAAGTAAGCTTTTTAATTTATCCTTCTGATCTGGAGTGTTGGTCAATCACTGGTCCTTTCCTCTTACAGGAGGGAAAGAAATAAATTTTGTCTTGTGAAGTAATGTCCCATTTTCAACATAGAGCATGGAAAGTACATGCTCAGAGACATATCAATAAACATATAAAGAATTTTAGAAGACTGTTATTTGTGGCATGTTGTTGTTTGAAATTAATGTAATTTAGTCAAGACAATGCTTTTTCTCTGTTCAATTCTACATTAATCAATTCAGTGTTCAATTCTACATTAAAAAACTGTAGGCCAGGGCTTTGAGCAACCAGGTCTGTTGGAAGGTGTCCCTGTCCATGGTGGGGGGGCTGGAACAAGATCATCTCTAAGGTCACTTCAAACCAAAACCATGCTGTGTTTCTCTGGAAAATGAACTTATGTTTATGATCAACAAAATTGGAGCAGTTCCCTCCCTACCTTTGGCACAGATAAATGTTAGATTGTCCTACTTGGGATTAGCAACAAGCTGTCTATAGTTAAAAATGTTGTTTCTTCTCTTGCTACCTATTTTTACACCCCTAGTTTTATTAAGAAAAGTTAGCCCCTGAAAATGACAATATACTTTTTAGTGGCATGAAACAAGATTCTGTGACAGTGTGTTCAGAGCTCAGTCCCGAGAGGTGCAGATGATGACAAGAAAAGGCACCTGATCAGTAGGAGGGGCAGTGACACCAGCAGGTTCAGGTCCCTTCTGACTGACTCTCAGATCTCTTGGGGAACCTAAATGAGATAATAAATCTTGTCTTTAAAATGGGGAAATCTTTTAGACCTGGTCAAATCAAAGGTGGTCGAAATCCTCTACTCTTTCAACAGTATTGAGTCGCACATCCATTAGCAAGCTGGGATGCATTGACCTTCAGGTCTTCTCTTCTAGAAGTCTTTGAGGCAGTTTTTGTCTTTTATGTCTCTCTTATGTAAATGGAGAGTTCTCCACATCCCATGTAATACAATGGTTTGGTGGTTTTGAGTGCTGCAGGAGGGCAAACCTCTTTGTTGATCACCCTAAAGTACCAAGAAGCCAACTGTGTTGGTTGGTAAGTCCAAGAAAATACATGCGCTAAGCATACTTGTCGTTGGACTGCATGAAGATACCTGGTAAAAGTGCCTAAAACTGCTAAAATGTCTGGGGTCCCTAACAGAGGAAAAGATGTTTGCAGAAATTCACTTTGCAATTTATTATCAGAATTATACTCCTGTATGGCTGTAACCTGGGGAAGGTCTTGTGTCAAAAATGATAAATGGTCAGAATGCTGATAGTAATTTGTGTTTGCTATTGAATTTCTGCTCAGCTAAACATCCACTTAGAGCATACACTTCTTGGTAGAAAACAATAAAATTAAAGATAATTTTTTGTTTTCTGGTAGAGAAAGGAACAGCTTGTGGTACCTTTAAAGAGCTCATTGCAGTAAAGCCAAGAAAGAAAAAAACAAAACAAAAACCCAGAACAGATTGCTCAGCCTGTGGCTGGACTGGTACAAGCAATCTGTGCAAGATTTCTCCAGAGGAAAACTCTTGAGGCTTCTGCTGCTGAGAAACATAGCATTGCGTGGTGATCTTAAAATTGTTGAAAAAGCAGAACCTTTGCTTAAGACAAAAACCAATCGCAAAGAGTTCTGCTGTGCCCATGATTCTGCTGTTCAGCCTGCATTCCTTTCTGCAGTATTTTTCTGTTCTAAACGAGTGTTCTGGTGGGCTGGAAGTGGAATCTGCAAAAATTTCACACCTGGGCTGTTATAGGAGCAACCTGCTCCTATAATTTAATCCTTTAATTTAACTGCTGGTCTACCACAAAAAAAAAAATCCCCCTATTTATGAAAACTGCATGGTTCCCTTGGTTCATCTTGCAGTGCACTGTTGATTCCAGATGGAAATTTGATGCCAATCAATACTGTGTTGCCTTCCTGTTTTCTTGCATGTTTATGCATGTTGTCTGCCTTCGTAACGCTAACGCTGTCAGTGTTCACTTTATCCCTTGTTTATAAGTGAGGAATTTCCTTTCCTAGAGGAGACACACCTGGAATAAAAGTAATGATTGGCATAAATTGTGCCTTTGCTCAGTATGGGATCTGGAATTCATCTGGAATTTGTTACAGAAAGCAGGGCAAGTGGCAAGCAATGATGAAGGAGCAATATCTCGGCACGGCAGAGCCGCGTCCTCTCTGCTGTCCAAGCTGTGGGGAGAATCCACCTCAGGCAGTCAACACGGTGCTCCCAGAGGGCAGCAGGATGGGGTAGCTGGGACAAAGTGCAACCTGGAGCAACACAGGAACGGAGCACAGACAGTACATCCCTCTTTAGGACAGAGGCGGGTGATTTCTGCAGGCACAAGGGCTGACTGAGCAGGGGCTGAACACCCGAGGCAGTGCTGGGTGTTATAAACGCCGCAGTGCTGGGCTGTGGCTACTGGTGTGGGAGGAAGATGAGGGCTTGTTTTATCCTCAGGCTAAAATACCCACTTCAAGTGGGTATCAAGTGCTGCAGGGTGGTTTCCCCCTCCTCTCCTGTTAGCTGTTTGCTTGAAGCTGGTTTCTCAGAGCTCTTCCCCAGGATGGCAAAGCTACTCTGAAATCAGTGGTGGGGTCATCTCTGTAACCTGCACGTTGACAGCAGTGTGTTTCTGTTCCACCATAACATATGCCAGACAGGATTTTTTTGTTGTAAACATGTCCTAGAAAGGGGGTTTTGTTGGTTTGGGGTTTTTTTAGTATGATATTTCCCCCCTCACCTCTGAGCTAAACAAGCTATTTGGATTCTTTGACAAATGAATCAAACAACACCTTCATCTCATGCCATTAAAAACATATTTGGGAATTTGCCACTCAGTCTCCTGAAAATCAAGCTAGGTACAAGACTTGTGTGTGTGCACAAGGTGTATCACCTGTTGACAGCCTTACCCTGGAGTGCTTTAAAGCTGTCTGAATCGTGGTTGTTCACCCTGTTCTCATTCTGTTTGAAGGAAATATCGCTTTTATTTCAAATTAAAATGCCTGCAGATTAAATACTGTGAGCTTTTGAAAGACTTCTGTAGGGATCTGTGCCATTTGCAGTAGATATTGTCAAAGGCAGTCAATGAGCAATGACAGCTTTGTCATCTCATGTCTAATTGCCTGAAATACATTGCTCTCCCCTCACAGTCTCCGTGCATCTTTGTGATTGAAACACGTAAGGCTTAATGCATTAAGGGAGTTTCTTTCAGAAAGCCGTTTCTCCTAACAATATCAAGTATTACAATGTTGTATATTTGGAAAGCTGCGCCATTACTGTCAGCCCAATTAGTTCTTTAAGGCTGTCTGGAAGGGAGAGGGAGAAGTGGTTTCCTACTGTTGTGGGGTTGGGTCTGTTTTTCAGAAACCTGTTTAAAGCACGTACGGAAGTGAGGGTGAACTCTCTTACCCAAGCATGAGGTTTTTCAATCCTTGTCTCAGCTCCTAAGCAGGCACATTTCCCAAAACAATTCCCTCTGTCTCCTTCACTTGTCACCAACCTAAATCACTAACCCTTAGCCTGTAATGAGAGGCTGTTGCTGTTTCACTAGACCTTCACCAGGGCCTCATGTTCACATGTTGGAGGCTGGAAGATTTTTTAAATGAACCTTTTTTTTTTTTTTTAATTGGCTAACCACAGAATGGAAACTGTGGTCCAAACGTCATCTCGCATTTTGGTTCCAGCTATCTGTTTTACTTCTTTGGATTTCCCAAATTCAATTGTGGCCTCTTCTTACCTGTTAGGGATGCTACTGTAAGGGCCACAGCCTTCTCTTTTGCCTTGGCCATTTTACTCCTTCTTTTAAATTTGTTTTTTTTCAGTGCCTTTTTCTAGCACAACAGATGGATGTATTCACTTCTTTGGCTTTTTTTTCCTTATGATTCCATGCTGTGAATTCACCTCCTCAGCTAGGCCAGCCTCTCAGTTATATTCTTAGATAAGATCTTTTGTGCACCTTGCGAATTATTCCCCTTGTTCTCCCCGAAAATTTGTTAAAAATTTTTAAATCCTTGAAGTCCTCCTTTAAAATATCCTTTGGCATAATAATCACTAAGTAGTTGACATCTCTCCTCGTCCATCTGTTGTCTCTTATAATGAGGCAGTAAAATTCAGGGCTGTTTTTTTTCCCTGTTCCCACAATATTTCTTAAGTGAGCCATGCCGTTGCAGTGACCTCGGACAAAGCTGCAGCAGTGACTGTTGTCAGGGCCAGGCAGGCTGTTGGTAGCTGAAGGGTTTTCTCCCTGTGCATTATCATCACAGTCTTTGCCCTCAGCATCCCTCTTGTGTGACCTATTTTTACGTGACACCGGGGAGAAGTTCCCAGATGGTGAGAAGACTGTCTTTCTTTCTGCTTTGCTGAAGGGTACCACACATAACATCCCTGGCAATCCAGAAGATGCACCTTGTAGGTAGCCAGCTATTCTTCCTTCTAAGAACAGGCTCTGCTGCTGGAAGCATCAAATCTCATCAATAACTATGTAAGGCACAGTCTTGTCTGCGTTCTGCATTTCAGTGTAAGTCCTCAGAGGGAAGAGAAAGAAACAGTGTGGGTTTGGTGGAGATTCGTCATTGTGTAAACAAAAAGCCAATTTTTAGGTTTATTTAGCAACAGTTGTGCCCTTTTAATGCTAAGCAGGCATTTAGCAGTTGCAGGGGACACTGAAATCAAGATGTTTACAGAGCAGTGGTGATCATCTCAGATTCAGAGAGCTGTGTGGCATGAGAACTGCTGACATCTTTCTCTAAAGTGTGACAACAGTGCCATCCATTTGTACAGTATGATCAAGGGCCCTTCACTAGCAAGAGCTGCATCTGCATATTTTCATTAATTCCCTAATAACAGCACACGTTCCAGGGAGTTTTGCATGAACAATGCATTTCCTGAGGAAAGGCATCCTGAGGAAGTCAGATTCACTCAGTAGGTGTGGGACAAGCAGGCTGGACATGCCCTGGTGTCCAGACCATGTCCCTCAGTGGAGCACAGCATGCAGACAGTGGTTCCTGTAGCACTGCTGCAAAGAAATCATTGCTGATTTTAGGTGACCTGAAACTAATTCCTTAAGACGCATTTCTGCAGCTTATTCTGGCATAGTTCTTACAGGAAAAGAAATAAAGCCTTAGACTGGAGTCTAAAATAAATGAGGTGTGGTTGCATCATTCATGGTGTTTATGCTTTGTTATCCCAAGGTGACACTTCCCACAGGCACGACACAGTGGCCAGTTAGGGGCACAGCAACACCATCAACACAGAATAAAAGCACTCCTAATTCTCTTTTTCCCTTGCTTCCCTCTAGTCAGAGATCCTTTCAGTGTATCACTGTGCCAAATTTTTCCATCTTCTCCCCCACCTGTTGTTGTTTCCTCTTCCATCACCTTTCGTGCTGGCAGCCCATTGCGTACAGGTTGGAGAGCTCCTGGAAAGTATTTCGGGATTTCTAGTCCCTGGGAATCTGCCTCATTCCATAAAGAGCCATTCCACTCAGGCAGAGGGTGTTTTACTAGCAAGGAAACTAGCATCTGTATTTTCAGGATGAAAGGGAGAACTCTTCTTCTCTTGGCTAAGCTTGAAAAAGATAGGCTGAACTCTGATTCCTTTGAAAACAGGGCAGCTTCTTCCATCTTTATCCGCTGATTTTAGCAGCACACACTCAGCAATACCTTTTTGCTCTGTTGTTTCTTGTCATTATCAGATTTATGTAGCTGTTGGGTACGTATTATTTTCTAAGGCTGGGAAGACTAATATCATCAGCCATAATTCAGTGGGTTTCTCCTGAAGCCATTACCATAATTAAGATAATGACATTTAAAGCGAGTGTTTATTTCATACTACTTTGTATGGCAAAATATAATTAGATGTTTGGCTGGATATTTATATGGTTGAAAAGGATTTTAAAGGCTGAATAAAGTCTGAACAAAGCAGTAATTTAACTCAGAGTGAATCTGGAACTCAGGGCAAGTATGCAATTTGCTAATAGAGAGGGAGAAGATTTTCTTAATTCTCCTATACTTCAGGAATTCTTTGTCCAGAGTGATAACTGTGCCTTTAAATTTACAAAATTTCCACAAGTCTTGTGCTAACTGTGCCAAGTTAATCTTTTAAATATTTATCTGCCTTACATTTGAAGCAAAATAAAGAACAGTTTCCTAGCACACTCTGCAGTGCAATGTGGGCTTTTCCCGCCCTGTAGGAACTTGTTTATGTTGCCCACACACACACTTTAAGCCTGAGATCCCAAGCAGAGAAGCAGATGCAAGAGAAGAATTTAGTTGGCTACCATGTGGCTCCAATCCTTCATTTTTTTTTCATTTGAAATAGCAAGTTTTGCAGATATTGATATGGCTAAAGGTGTGTGAAAAAGAAGTTGATTTCATGCTCCACAATGACATTTTAGGCTTCGCTTGATGCCATTTGTCTTTTTCCTTTCAGACAGAAGTACTCTATTTTTTGAATGTTAGCCAAGGGTAACACATAACCTGACTAGATGAAGTGTACCTTTTATGTATCTCACTTGGCATTTAAAAAAAAAAAACCAAAAAACAGAGGGAGTGGAGAAAAGGGTGCCCTATCTAATAAGTAACTGAATAATGTGAGGGTCAGTGTCGCCCTGACTTTTCAGCTTTCTGAGGCGTTTCACAGTTCCAATGTTTTCATAGTTCTTAGTTCTTTTCTCACACACAGGTGTTATAAATAGAAGCAATGTTTATGTTAAACGAGGTTGGTTTACATTCCTTCTCTTGGTGGGATGGACAGCTGATGGACAGTTGTCTTGACCAAGGGGATAGGAGAAATGTCCACCTTCTCCTCCAATCCCTGGTCTGCATAGAAATACTATAAAAATGGAACCAGATGTTGTAATAAATAGTTCATGCCTTCTCACCAAACAGTGTGCATATGTGTGTGATTGTGTGTCTAACAACAACAGGTCAGAGAGCATGAAAAAAGGAAAAGAATATTTAAGCTTAAGTATGTCAACTTTTTTCAGAACCAATTGTGAGCTGATTTAGTTATTTAAGTCAATGTTTGTTGCACACAGTACTAATGCTTCCAGTTCAGTATTGGGTAAAATGTTTAATCATATAATCACAGGATATTTCGGGTTGGAAAGACCTTAAAGATCACCTTGCACCAACTCCCCTGCCATGCTTACGGACACTTTCAACTAGACCAGATTGCTCATCCAAGCAGGCTGCTTATCAACCAGGTTGCTCATTGAACCCCATCCAACCTGGTCTTGTACACCTGAACGTTATTTTAACCTATTCTATCTTTGGGAAACCATTTCTTGGTTGGCACACTCCCAGGAGCCCTCATCCTAACACATGCCTTCTCAGCCAAGTCCTGGAGAAGGTCCCTCTTTTCCAACCATTGTAGTACACACTATGTTCGTCATCCATTTCATCTTTCCAGATACTTCACTTGTGAATACGTGCACCAGCATGAAAAATGCTTTCTCTATTTTCTGTCAGTCAGTGGTCCCTGAAAAAAAAATTATCCTTCCCTCTGTTAGCATAGTGTAGCGGACGGCATCCATTCCAGTGGAATAACTCTGAAAGCCAATTTTTGAAACAGCGTTTCTCTCAGACTTTCTAATGAAAGCCTTCTTCTATCGTATTGGCCATACCATCTTTCTGTGCCTCTGGAACTTTCTTTGCCCCTCTTAGTCTGGTTTTTCTATTTTTCTCCCCTTCTAAGTCTCTTGACATGGAACATAACATCGGATGGGTTATTAGGCTTTCTATGTTCAGTGGGCTACGTCTGTGCTGTGTGATAAGTGGTGTTATGCAGTATTCACTCCTTTTCCAATGTTCCTTAATTTTCTAGTTTTCCTGCAAACTTTTGTGTATTTTTTGCCTCTTGAGAATATTTAGCTGGAAGCTTCTCCTTTGTGCCTACCCAGAGCAAAAGAACCTTGGTTTAGCCCTAGGTTTGAGTGACCAGGGATTTTTACGCATCCCACCATAAAAGCTCCTCGCCTCACCAATCACCTTTTGTGCGTGAAATGATCTAATTTCTAACTGGGATGAGCATCTGAAAGGGATACTGTGCTCGTGTGTACTCAATGTCGATAGAGACACGGGCTAGCAATGAGGTCTGGAAAAGTCTGATGGTGTATTTTCAAAGGAGATTGGTAATTTTAAGCATATTCTGGTTTGTTCTCAGCTTGGCTTAGTCTTAAATATTTCTGTGGCTTTTATTTGTTCTCAGTTCGAGGCTTGCCTTTAAACTGAAATCTTATTTCCATTGAATTTTATACCAGATTTGCTGATTTCAGTGAAACTAGTTTTATTTCCTGTGTTTAGCTGTACTTTAAAGCATGGTGCCAAATTTGGCAAAATACAGGAAAATTAAAAATAAAGTGAAAACTAGGCCATAAATATGATTTATCTTGATAGTGGACGTGCATGCCTCCCACCTGAATACAGTTATACCATTAAAATTACAAATTTGGGTACAATTAAAATTTTTTAAAATTAGACCTATGAAGATGCTTATCTTAAAACAGCTGTTTCCAGGGTTGCATTTTGCTGTAATTGAGGTTTTCCTTCAACTGAAGTCCAAGATGAAGTTCCGTTGGAAAACTGGAAAGGGGCACATAAAGGGACTGTACAGAGTTTGGTGTTAGGGAGAGGCAGGTTGAACTCTAATGCGTGTGTGAATGAGGTTCTCCTTCAGTGGCCAAGGATGAGGGTCCTGCTGTTATCACCACATGGAGAAAATGTCCTTCAGCTCTGTGGATGAACAGACAAATGGTTTTGGAGATGAAAGATAACGAGGCCAGCTCTGGTGACCACATTAGTAATTGCATTTGCATATCAGCTTTGTCTCAGTTATGCATTTCTTCAAAAAGAAGTACTGCCATCATGATCTCTAGTGTTTCAAATAAGCTGGAAGGCTAGAAAAGTATTATAAAGAAAAAAAAAATCAAGAGGGCTATAAAATTAAAAAAAACCTTTGTTAAATGTTTTACCAGATTTGTGAGCTTTTGCCAGCCTGTTTTGTGATACCTAAGATCATGAAGCATCAGAACTTGTACACATTTGTTACACTATTTGTATTTAAAAGCCACCAGAGGCTGACAATATTTTTTTCTGAGCCCTTTATACCTCGTGAGGAGTGTGCAGGTTACTGGAGCTGGCTATGTGAGTATTTCAGATTCCTTTATAAAAAGGATGGTCTTCATACTGTAAAAGAGAGAGAGTTGTAGCTGTCATGCCACTTGTTCTGTATACAAAAATATTTTAAACATCACACACAAGGATATATGAGATTTCTCTGAGAATCATTCTTGACTGTGGTATTGGACAGGTTTTAGAGGAGAAACTACTTTGAAGTATCAGGTATCTAAAATTGAAATGGCTCCTTTTGTGGAAAGAGCTGTCTAGGAGCTTCAGTGCTGGTGTGGTGTTTTTGAAAATATGTCAAATTCAGTAGACCCTAATAGCAGCAAATAATTTCTCAGTCTGTGTCTTTTAGAGTTCTGTTGCTCTCTCTTTCCACCACTTTCCTCCTTTGATTTATGGACTTTGTGTGTAAGATTCAGTACATTTAGGCAGATGTAAGCAGCTGGAAGCAATAGAGTTTGAGCACTTTGAAAGGCTGAATTTTCACAAGTGGTTTGGGGTTTAGATGCTGGGAGTCATTATGTGGTGCTTCAGAATAACATTTAGAGAATTTGCTCTCATGGCAGAGATTTGAAAGAGTTTTATTCATGGGTTGTATTTCACTTCTAAAAAGTTGAATAAAATTACATTGCATTATATTTTTAAATGAAGAAATCTGATTGAGCCACGCAGACACATTTTAGAAGGATATATATTCTAATGGTAGAAATCACTACTTTCATTCTACGTATTCATAAAACATATGCTCCCAGAAGCTTTGGAGAGAACCTTTTTTCTTGCCAACTATATATAGTATAGTGAATGTTTCCTTTAAACTCAAGCCAACATCCCATGTAAACATGATAAAGTTAGCTGCAGCAGTTTTATGGGGCAGCAAGAATTTGTGGTCTTACATTGTGTTGTTTTTTTTTTTTCTTCCTTGCTGTGTTTCTTTCACAACTATCCTTCCTATCCTTGGAGGCTGGTTTCATTAGTTGTTATACAGGTTCCCATGTTTTATCTGTACCTCTCTGTGATTGTGCGTCCTCCACTAATTCTGTTTTCTTTCAGTAGGTTTTTTTTGCAATACTGACAACAGTTTGAGGGGCACCTAACTATAATCCACAGAGGGCATTTTTTGCTCATATTGTGTCCTCTTGTTCGTGACATGTCAAGCAGAGTACTCCTTTCCTCACCAAGAACGTGGGAATGCAGCCACCATAAGGCAGAATAACAGTCCCAGATTGTTTCAGTGTTTGCTGTAATTGCCACTCCTGCTGCAGTGCACCTATTCCTGCAACAAATTGTTCCATAGGCACGGCCACTGTGTGTTATCCTTTCCTCTAGCTATTTCACTTGCTGCTGCAGTAGCAGGGTAAATTTTCCCACATCTGTCTGTTCCTGCTCATGTAAGAGAGGAGTGCCATACCAATTATTCACGGTCTGTGGGTAGTGCTGTACACTGACGCTTTCAGACAGAAGACACAGATGTGTGTGACCTATAAAGGTACATCAGAGCATGTGCTGCGTCCCTGATTTCTGCAGGGCCCAGGTAGCACAGGACTGATACCTTCATCCATCAAGCTTTCATTTCTGTACGTCATTGCATTCTTTTCACTAAACGAAAAGGCTTAAGGGGGACTTTTTACATAGGGGAAGAGGAAATGGCTGAATGAGGGAAGGTTTAGGTTAGGAATTCTTTACTGTAAGGGTGGTGAGGCACTGGCACAAGTTGCACAGAGAAGCTGTGGATGCCCCATCCTTGGAAGTGTTCAAGCCAGGTTGGATGGGGCTCTGAGCAACCTGATCTAGTGGAGGGTGTCCTTGCCCATAACAGAGGGCTTGGAGCTACATGAGTTTTAAGGTCCTGGTGCCTTAAGTTTGAGCTTTCATGGTTTTCAGACTCTGTGCTGCCCAGGGGTGCAGTTCTGAGCCTCACATTCAGTGTCACTCAGCTCTCTCCACAGAGTAGGGAGACAAAATAAATCCTTTTCCTGCTGCACACCAAGGACAACTTTCAGGCCCAAAAGCACAAACAAGGCTGGGCTGGAGGGAGGAACAAGAAGGATGGGACCTCACAGCCTGAAGCTGTAACTGGACACTTAAACTCCGTATGCAAATGAACCAAAACTTATAAAAATGTAACATGTCGTGATTGGTCAGCTAATTTTTGTGACCATTCTTACTCCGCCTTGGGTATAGCCCTGCTCAGGCTCTTGTGCTGCCCAAGGTGTACCCTAAAGGCCTTTCAATAAATCCCTACTTTATTCTCTAGCTCTGTCCAGTCTCTGCTCCAGGTCAGCCTTCCCAAGGCATCAGTCCCTTCTAACCCAAATCGTACTCTGACATAAGAAACCACTGAAATAGTTCCAGGCACTCCTCTCTGAGTGGAACAGAAATTACAGTTTTGACCTTCTTTAGAGTGAGTGTGATCAGAACATCTCCTCTTTTAGGAATATGATCATGCAGAATAACATTTTCAGGGAGCTGGAACCTGACAGGTTGCTCGTGCTGAATTTACAGAACAAACAGCAAAACACTATAGAACTGAAAAGACTGGGATAAGGCTGTAGGGGATACAGAGAAGTCTGGAATTCTTCAAAAGAAATGATAAAATATGCTAAGATCAACTTCTAGCAACCATATGCCTGGTCTTAGTGGACCTGTAGCTGTGTAGGTGTTCATATTTGCAATTCTAGTGGCAGTGTGCGTTCCAGACCAATTTTTTCCTTTCTTGCTTTAGAAAGATAAGATATCCAGGCAGACTTTACTATCTACCTTAATTTTACTCTGTTTTGAACTATTTTTTCTCCTTTTTTAAAAGCACCAGGGTTTGAGTGCCCCTGAAAAGGTAGTTTTAGAAAGATTATAACCTCCACCCTGCTTTTGTTAAATAAGAAAACACAGTTACTCACATTCTGTTATTAGAATGTCTGTTGCATGGAGGTGATTTGAAATGCACATTTAGCAGAAGTTGCATTTTAATGATACGTTTACATGTGGTTTCAAAATAATATCAAGATAAATCTTTTACTTCTCTGTATAGACTGGATGTTCTCTGGGGTAATTTCTAGCAAATTTTGATGATGACTTATATGGTTGATATATTCTACCCAAGGAAATAGAAAATGTGAAGTAAAAGTTGGAATGAGCAGCTGAAATGGTCCCATTTCCTGCCAGACAATTTGCCTTTTGTTTGTATTGAACTTGATGCAGTCTGGAAGAAAATAATGCACTGGTTTTGCATTGCAGTTCTTTAAAAATTATAACCCTTATCTTCCATTCTGTCCAATTCTACTATGCCAGTTTAAAAGAAATTGAGGTCAAAAGGCCCCTAAATAACCATTTGGTCAGTAACAATACAGGAAACTGATAGTATTGGTATTTTCTACAAAATATCAGGTGCCAGCTGTCACTTGATGTTTGCCTACTCCACTTCCACAAAAAAAAATCACCAGAATTGTTTTGATTTTCATAATACTTTAAATTTTGCATTTGGAGAATTAAAGGAGAAAAACATTTTTCTTTTTAAAGGGGAAAACCAGGAAAATAAAATGATGATATCTATATCCTGATCTGTTTTCCACTCAGTGCTTTCACTCAAGAAAATTTCCTAGTTTTGTTTTCTTCATTCCCAGTTTTTAGGTGCATTTGCAAGTCACAAAAGGTCTTGCTGATGATGAAATTCCGTGCCAGGTGTTATTTCTCTTTGATCCTTCATATTACCATGTTGAAAGAAAAATAAAGCCCGAGTTGCTCAAGTAACAGATGTTCCTACCCATACCCACGGTCCCTTTACCAATGTTGCATTAGACATTTTTCTCTTCCAAGGCACAGTCAATCTGAATTTTCTATGATTCTAAATTCTTAGCACCAGAAAGCAAAGGTTCATAACAAACAGAGCTTTTGACTTACAGACTGTGAAATTCCTTCCCAAAAGAATGAATGACTCATTTCACTGTTCAGCTTGTAAGTGCTGTGCAGGCAACATTATTTGGATTGATGTAATGCCAGTCAGCAGATTGCAAAATCCTTCCCACTCGTGGGGAGGCACGTGGGAACAGGTTCATTTTTGCTCCTGGAGAGGCAGTAAAGTACTTTTTAGTGGAAAGCTTTGAGTGCAGCTTGCAATCTACTCTAGAAAGAAGAAGTCAGGGTTTGGTGGCCTCAAGATGTGGTTACAGATGGTCATCACCACTTTGACCATCAGCACATTCAGCTGCTGCCAAATCACCTGGAGCTCCTTGGCCTTTAGAAATGCTTTCTTCCTGCTAGTGGAATGATATTCAGTGGAAGGGTACCATTATTTGCATGCCCAGTTCATCCACAATTGATTTGGGCCCTGGCAGACCTCTGTCTTGGTAGAGCGTAACTGCAGCTCTGTTGGAGTTTTGGGTTTATTTGCAGAGACTTCAGTGCAGGGTTCTGCCAAAATGAGTAAAATCAAAGTTCAAAATTCTGCATTTTTTTTCTATTAGACTTAATTTTATATGTGTAAAGACAGCACAGGTACAATTATAAATATGTATATAAATACATATATTAAACTTTTTTTTTTAATAAAACAGTCCTATTTTAGGACATTTTGGAAAAGCAGTTCTCACTCTGTGCTGAAGACTGTTTCCACTCTGAGGCAGATATTGATAACTGCCTGGTTAATACAGGTTAAGAGGCTGAAGTTGACACAAAGGATAGTAATTGCTTCATTCACAGTAGTGCCATTGGGTACAGAAGCCACATGCTGCAGGCCAGGCTAGATTGTGGGCTATTACAAAGAGGACAGAAATTCTGATGCTTTTTTTAACCTTTTCCATAAAAAATGAGATAGATCGTGGCCAAGGACAAATAGTCAATTTGGTTGTAAGAATGAATGATTCTTGAGAAGGGCATTAGTGCATTTTAAAAATATAAAGCGCTCCCCCATGGTTGTTCTTTTTGATACATATGTAAATCAGAATGCAGAAATATATAAATAAAATATTTCTAATAGCAAGGTTAATGATGAAACAGCTTGTAGCCAAATTGAGCTGATGTTGCTTACTCCAAGGCTGTCTTAAATTTCTCTGGGCTGGGGAAGGCAAAGAGCCCACCCGAACTAAAAATGCTATTAGTGCCAGTGCTCAGTCCCAGCAGACATTTACTTGTACAATTGGATGGGCTCATTAGAAGCTCAGCTCAGCTGCTGCCAATTAGGATGTGCTAATTTGCATGGGCAACTTGATTGTGCGGCATCCTAAGAGACTGTGGCAGGATTGCTGTGGGAGGAGGTAACAAGTAAATCTTTGGGTTCAGCTGATTCCAAAGTCAGCTGACCAAAAGTTGCCTTTGGCATCTGTAGCTGATGATACATTCATAAATTTTTTTGCAACATCTTCACATCATATTTTCACTATATTTAACTTCGGGGCAGAATACAGTATTTTTGGCTGAGAATTGGATATTTAGGTAGATTTCAATCTTCCAACTTACTAGAGGGAATGTGCTTGACATGTCCTGAAATGGAACTTTTATGAGTATTGCTTACCAAGAGGAGAACAGCACAGCAGGCAATTCCCTGAAATACATCATGTCTAGTTCAAGTTTCTCCAAGTTAGCTAAATCTCTTCATCCTGAGTCTTTGAAAATAACTAATGATATATCTTGTGAGGTTGAGAGACAGCAAACAGGCTCAATTTCAAGAAAATACACATTTCTCCAATGAGTGTCAGTATATTCACTTTCTTTAGGGACACAGGTGCATTAGCCATTAAAGGAACAATGTGTTGCTCAGCCATAGTGACCGGCAGGAAACCCTCATTGTGTCGTCCCACTTCATTACCTGAGGACAAAGCTAGAGGAGAAAATTATATGGGGTCCCTCTGCAATTATCAATGGTTTGTTTCTTCTGTTGCTTCTGTTTCTGGCTTTTATGAGTGGGATAAGCTACAGAATATTGTACTTCATATCAAGAAATAAAGCATTAGGATTCTGTTAGAAGTTTAGATGTAACTACAGTTTTGGTACTTCTTACCCTGCTTTCCCAGCAATGGATTTCCTCACTACCTATGCCTATCTTTTTGTCTAATTCAGTTCCTTTTCTGCTTTTTCTAAAATATCTGTGTCTCTCAGTACAGCATTCAGGTTGGAGCAGCACATTGCTCTGTGTTACAGAACACCTCATATTGCTTTAGAAGCAAACTTGCCGTTTCTGGAGAGTGTTAATTTTACCGTAGCAAAGAACTGGTCATTGAATGTTCACTCTTCTATGAAAAAATAACAAAGAGATACTTCAGCTTTTTTAAATAAAGCTTCAGTTAGGACCGTTGCTCTATCAGGTTGCTCAGAAAATATTTGTTTCGTTTTTATTATATCCACAGCCAATAGATTATCTTTGAATTCTAAAAGTTTGGTTTATATGTTTAGTCTTAGACATGCAGGGGCAATACTAAAAGTTTAGAGGCTTTAGGCTCAACCACTTGAACTTGAGTGTGGGCAGACAATTTTTTTCTTGTTGGACGGCCAATTTTATGAAGTGAACAGTCTGTTGGGGAGTTGGCACAAGTCCTTTTCTGTGTTTTCCTAATGGATTTGACAGAGGTCAGTGGTGAAATGGGCAGAAAATCTGACAACTTTATTTGGTCTGAAAGGTGGTGGCCTTTTTAGAAGGCTTGGGCAGATTTCAGGATCTAGGGCCATTAACTTGGCTTTTCTGAGCAGTGACATTTTAAAAGGATGTAGGAAAAGGAGAGGGATAAAAGCAAGACTAAGAGCTAGAAGAGGCTTTTTTTTTTAGGGTTTTTTTTGTTTTGTTTTGTTTTTTTTTAGTTTTCAGTGAATTTGCAATGAGGAAAACTTTTCAAATTGAGGCATTATTCTAAAAGAAGTTTGTGAGACTTTATGTAATTTTTAATATCTGAACAGCTACATAAAACTTTTTGAACTTTGGCTTTTGTTTGGACCATGAGCTCAGCCTGGCTACTCTAGCAGCCTTTGAGAATATCTGCACGCATTTATGGACTCTGAAAACATCAGATCTTTGGGTTAGAGCGGGGTTCTGGCCAAGTAAATGCACCATTATTCATTCCAAATATTACCCAGAATGGTATCATGCCATTTCCATCATTATTCAATAGAAGAACCACCGGAAGGTTGTTTTTTTTTGTTGGTGTTTATTTTCGAAGTCTCCACTAAACTAAAATATGGGGCATATAGGAAGTGTGCAGAAGTGGATTCCAAATCTCTTTGTGGACTGTCAAAATTGATGTTGAAATGAACAGTTAGAACACAGGCTGGAGCCAGGAAGTCGGTTTTCCTTTCTAGAGGAAATTTCCAAAATGTGTTTGATATAAGGGAGAAATGAAGAGGGAGCCTGAGGGAGGAGCCCCTGTCCCCTCATCCTGAATAATCCTGTTACATGATTAAGAGAAAGGACAAGTAGCAATTTGGAAACTAGGGGCACACAAAGACTTTAGAGAGAAGGAAAATGTTGTTTGAAATACCACCAAGTTGTTGGCAGATGTTCATCCTTCTGTGAAAGGTATAGGAGGGAGGCTTTACTGATTCCTGAAAGCAGGTGGGGAGCACTGTTCTCCAAGAAAACACCTAGTGTGGTGCCAAGGAGTTTAGAGGTCGGGCCCCCCCTAGAGCATGAATTCTGGGATCTGACCTTTGCTGCCTTATTAACATCGTTGTTAACGATGTTAGACACCTGGCAGGGGGTGGCTAACTGGGAATTGCTCTCAAAGAGCTGGAGAAGGTCTTGGCTTGGGCAGATGCAAATAGAAAGCTCCGTGCAGGTGCTGCCCACAGTCGCCACCATCTGCTGTCCTTGCCATCCCCACCTGTCCCCACTGCCTGCGAGAGCCACACTCTGCTCCCAGGACAGCAAGGCTGTCCCTGCTTGGAATCTGATCCCATAAAGGGTAAATTAATTCCACTAAATTAATTAATGTGTGTTTTTTTCTGCCAATGATTTTTGTTATTTCAGGACTATTGTTTATTATTTCTATCCGGAAATCAACTCTGGCATGCCAAGGCTTCACTGTATTTAGCAGTAGTTTTTCCCTTATATCGAAGATATGTTTCTTGAGATTTTTTTTTTGGTGTTTTTTTTTTTTAAGTTTGGTGAAATTTCACTTTTAATCATTAATTTTAAATTCAGTATTGATTTATATATCCCCAGTTAATTGCTTATAGTAATTAAAAACAAAACAAAAGCTCAGATTTGTGAAACAGCTTATAGATACTGAACAGACTCTTTTTAAAGTATGTGTAGAGTGAAGAGAGAAGAACTTGAGTTAGACTTGAATTAGAAAACAGTGTTTCCAGGCAATTAGACACTAACTTCAGATGCTCTAGCTGCAAAACCAGTTAATGAGTGCACTGTGTACCCACCAACATTGTCAGTGTTAGCCTTAATAAGGTACAAGGCAATAGCAACTCGGCAAATGTAATATTTAAAAGGGAGCGAGTTCCTGGCACATGATAATTTGAAGAATTGTCTTTCCCTTTCCTGGGATATACATCAGTGTCACTTTAGTGGCAGTAAAGGGCAGGGTAACAAAGTGAAAAATGACAGCTCAGTCCTCAAAGTGAAAAAGCATTTGGCATGTATGGCCAAGAAATGATGTGATGGGACATGGCGGAAGACTGACCCCAGCAAATTGAATGGCAGAGTTGGCACTGACCTCACCAGGCTGCCAGAATGTCATTTGTAAGCTACTATCTGTGCTCAGGCTGTTCTTCATGAAGGAAAATTGGCTCAACTGCTTCTCTTGTTGTGGATGTCTGTTCCCTGCTCTCACAGCCCTCTAAGTACCATTCATTGCAGCGTATGAGTCACAGAGAGAGAGTTTTGAAGGATAAAGTATCATCATCTTTGTTGTCCTGTATTTATTGAGGTGATAGCCCAGGGGCATTATTTTAATGATGCACAAATCTTCCTAATCAGTTCGCTGTCCTACTTTTTGCGTTTTTACATTCTGTTTGTCATGCTGCAAGAGAGAGGTCTTGCTTTCTTCCCATTCCCAAAGGGCTGCTGATTTTTCTTGAGAAAGGTCTGGGATCACAGGGGACATTAATTTTTTAAAGCTGGACACTGGTCAACTGTATCTAAAGGTTTTCCACCTTTAGGAAAATAAGTTTGCACTCTTTACAGTGGTTATGAGTCATATCAGTTCTGATTTTTTTTCTCTGCTAGATAAAAAAGTGTGACCTGAAATGTTGCTGTTCACTGTAAACAGTGTATTTTAGAGCTGTCGAGTCTGTGTCTTATGCTTCTGTCCATGTGCTTTTGTTCATCTTTATGAAAAACTTTTGAAGTTCTCACCAATAAATCAGGAATGCAGCAACTAGTTTAGAAAAGTGCAAATCTTGGCAGTTTTATTGGTCCCATAATTTACCCAATCTGTCTGGTTAATGCCAACAAAACTGCCTAACTTTGGATGTTTTTCTAGTCAGCTGATGCATCTCAATTATACGTCTGCCTTAAAAAGATGAGGGGTAAATATAAAAGATAAAAATTAAATATAAAATATTTAAATATAAAAATACCTCGACTCAGCATTTGTTTGTACCTGTACATGGCACTTTTACACAAACATTTGATCCCTAACCTGGGCTAATAGCCAGTGTTTCTCAGTGCTGCTTTCCTGCAGGTGGCGTAGCCAGGACCTGGGTGGTTTTTTTTTCTCTCAGTGACAAGGTTTTCGTGTGCCATTTCAGTCTAACATCAACAATTTGTACTAACAGCCTCCTGGGGAAAAGCTTAAGGTTGATGTGAATTTTAGTTATGATGAAATCAAAAATAGATGATTAGACAAAGAGATGCAACTAATATCAATCAGTCAACTGTTTCAGCCCGAGAAATCATCACAGACATCATCTGCCCTTGCATTTTAACATCACAACAAGAATTTTCTTTTGAAGTATGAATGGTAGCCTTGAGGCACTTTGAGGCCACTTAAACTCTGCCTTTCTATGTTGCAGATTTTGGTAAAAATTGCTGGGGGGGATTTTTGAGACTTGTAAATGAATTCTTACTGCTGCATTTGAGTCAAATATATTGTCTTGGCATGCAATTGAATTTCAGGAACAGAGATGTGAGTGACTTGGGAGTGTTTAAGTATCAAAGTTTTAATGGATTTTCTTCGTTTTACAGATTTAATCACCACATAGTAGGCATGTAATTGATTTTTAAGCGTATTTCATTATTGACTCCAGTTGGGAGTTTATCTTAAAAATCAGTGCCATGATATGGCCATGTATCTTTCTGCTATTCTCTGCAACTTGTGTAGGGCTGGGGCTTGATCATTGGTTTGTATTAATGAGTTGGTCATGGGCACGGTTTATATGAAAAATGCTCTGCTGTCTAAAGTTGCTTCATAATCTTTGAGTGTCTGAAACAGAGAAAATAAAAGGTAATGAGTTGAATTTGCTAAAGTGCTGATTGAGAGAAGCAGAGCAGCTTTGCCACCACTGCCAGGCACCTGACAGGAGGCACCAGTGGAGTGGGCTCAGATTTCATCCCTTACACCCATCCCAGCAATCCACTGTCAATGTCAGAGCATGAAAGGGCCGTGGGACCTCAGTATAATTTTTGGATCTCAGTGAAAACCCTTTACATCTCATCTCTCCATCGCTTATCATTCCTTCTAAAACTGCACTGCTTGTATTTTTCCCTGGTTTTCCCCCTACATGGGTGTCTGCCACCATTTCTGGCACTGGCAGAGATGTTAGAGGTGGGGAAAAAACCACCTCAACCCATCGAATTGGCTTTCTTCAAAGTTCTGGTATCCATTTTGGGTAGTGAATTGATAGGACAAAACAGAATTTAATTTTTCATAGCTTTACTTGAGCCTGTAAAATATAGATAGATAAATAGCCACCAATGTCTATAAAGTCTTGAATAAGAGTGAAAAATTGGATAAAATCATTTTGCGTAGGGGATGGTTTGGTACGAAATAGCCAAGTGAAGGAGTTTGATGATGAATGATTAGAAGGAGATTGAGACATTTATCCCCAGGGCAGGAAGAGGGAATGGATAGATGTAGGAAATGATTTGGAGGATTAACTGCAGTTTGAAGAAAGGGAGGAGAGGGAAAATAACTGACAATAGTTTGCAGCAATGATTTGTATCACAAAAATAATGTTTCCAAGCAATGCCTCCCACCCAGAGGTTTACAGGGTATAAGGACTGGAAATTATATCTTTACTTTGTTTTAAATAAAAATGGGTAAATACAGAAAAGTGCAAAATAATCAGAAAATTGTTTGGAATTGATACAAACAATTTTTTACAGGCATGTAAATGCACTAGTTCTGCCGGGGTAGGGTAAGAAATATGGAGAACTAATACAATCTCATTCTGTGTGACTCGTGCAGACCACTTATATTAATGACAGAGTGGAATGTTGTCTGTTTGGGGGTTTTGACATTTTAGCAACAGAAAATATGTTACTTTCTCAGCTTGGCATTCCCAAGAGTTAAAATAGTGTCTCACGGTCTGGTTTAGGAAGCAGTATAAGATGTAGTGGCATTATGTCTAGCACAACGCTTCCAGATTCATAAAATTGTATTGACTAAATCTCTTGTATTTGTATGGGATGAAATTCAAGAAGATACACGTGTAGGTCTAGCGTTGCAGCACAGCAAAAGGACCTGTCTAAATTCTGTAAGATGTCTGCTTCACCTGCAGTGTATTTGTAAGAAGCTGCAAGTGCCTCTCTGACATTTACTATTTGTAGTCCAAGGACTGACGTCTCGTTTATTCCCCCTGGGGGGACTGCACTGCCCGTGATAGTTTTGAGCTACTGTAAACAATAAGCTGAAAATTCTGCTCATCGTATTTTACTGTCAGAAATCCTTCTTCTGTGGCCTTTCCTGGTTGTGTCAGTGGAGTTTGTGTAGCAGAGGGTATGTTTCC
This sequence comes from Donacobius atricapilla, assembly GCA_013397315.1. Lineage (NCBI taxonomy): Eukaryota > Metazoa > Chordata > Aves > Passeriformes > Mimidae > Donacobius > Donacobius atricapilla. The sequence goes on from WBMY01009115.1 coordinate 45,546, forward strand.
CTTTTGTATCTAGTGATGTTTGCAGGAGAGATCATTATTTTGTAATAAGCACGTCTAAATTGAAAGGCATTAAATTTTGCAAGCTCTGTCATTGCCAACTGTTCTAAGTCCTGATGCTAATCCACATTGTTCCTCTTATTTAAAGCCCAAAAATCAGCGCTTTCTTGTCAGCATCTTGATGGCCCATTTCTAACTTATTGTATCTTTCCTTCTAAAAGTGACCAGTCTTGACAAAAATTGTTTTTGAAGAGTAATAATAAAACTCACCATTAATGAACAGATTATCCACAATATTTTAATTCATAGGTTGTATAATATTTAGAAGTCACTGGCTTTGCTTGCCTTGAAAACTAATATTGAATTTATTGAACACCATGGATAAGCATTAGTTACAATGACAAGAATAAATTGATGGTTTTCTCCATGATTTTTCAGTGAGGCTGCAGCAGCACTTAATCTTCTCTCAGCATTTATCATAAAGTGTAGAGCTTCTCTGAGAGTAAGTTTGTGGTTGGCAACAGATTTAAGAAGTTGTTTTAGTGCATAAATAACTTGGGAATGAAATGTTCAAAAGGTTGGGGGGAGTGTGCTGCCAAGGATTTAAGAAATAATAACATCTGGAATCCCTGATTCACAGCTTGTTTTACAAGACTTAAATATTGTGGGCACCTTTAGAGAGGTACATGCAGCACAGGCAAGACAGCATGACAAAAGTAAGACATCAGGCCACAGGAAAAATTTCAAATCCTCCTTCTGTGACAGGCTTTTATTTGCCTAAAAGCTTTTCTGTTCTAACAGACTTCTCTGCTTAGGGGTGTAAAGAGGGTCAGACTGGAAATGTGAACACACAGATTGTTAACAGCTCTCTGCTGACGGCCCTGTGGCATGGACCTGCTTGCTCGGGCACTTTTCTTGGAAGGTAGTGAGGGTTTTGTGGTGGTTCAGAGCAAGGACCTGCCCTGAGCACTTCTGCAGATTTCTTTTCTGTGAGAGAATACCCTAGCCGCTGAAAAAGACTAAATCTGGTTCTGTGGATACCCAGCTCCTGAGATCCTACTGCAGGTGTAAGTTCAGGTACTTCTCAAATCTGTGACACAGATAGAAAATAGCTACCCTGAGAGGCTGTGAAACAGCATGTTGTAAACTACTGTCCATTTTCTACATGAGTTGTAGTGATTATTTTTTTTAATAAGTTTGTAGCTATTTTTTTTAAGCAAAATTGGGTAAATTGTTGGCCACCTTTTCCATTTGGTTAGTATCACACAGCCTGATAAAGGCGGTTTTCTCAGATGCAGCAATATTGTCAAGAGCTACATCCAAAGAAACAGCAGGTTTCCTAGCAGAAAAAAAATACATATATACACACCTGGGGGCTCTCAGGATCTATTACCTCGGCTGGTTATCCAGGCTCTTGGTTTTGAACACATGCCAGGGTGTAATAAGCTGAAATTAATATGAGTTTTAAAAATGAGGCAAAAATTTGCCCTCCCCAACAGAAGCACTGAAGGCTGGGGATGTTGTTAGGTACATCTTCAGGGTTTTCTGACTCAGGAGGAGGAAGCATTGCCTCTCTAAATCTAAATGCTAGCCCAAGAATCATGTCTGAATTTTCTTTGGGCTGTGAGTCTTCCCCATCTGCTCGGGTCTGGCCTTGCTGTAGCCTGCTCTGTTTTCCAAATGGACCCCATAAGGGCTGTGTACATCGTGTGGTCTCCATGAGCCGGGCCTTTTCCTTGTATATTTTCAGCTTGTGTCTCCTCACGCGTGGCATTTCCTTTGCTGTTTGATTTCTGAAGTCCCGGTAGTCTGTATAGCCCTATCCCTGATGACCGTAATATTAGAATGAATCCTTTCACTTCAAATTGTTTATAGACACAAAGCTAAAGGGCTGGAGTGGATTTGTGACCCTGTCTGTGTAAAGCAATCTGTAGAATGCCACGATTTCAAAAAAGTCATCTCTGTGGGTATCTCTAATGAAAAAAGCACATTTAATAAGTTTTTCAGGCGCTCCTTTATTACCTTATCATTGGTCCTCACAGTAGCTTAATGTAGTGGTCTGAGCTTATAAAACACCTGTGATAAAATTGAATTCCTGATAATGATTTGTACTGTGAACCTTAGAGAATTTGTTTAAAGCCCACTTGTGAACCTTTCCTTCCATATCAGCGCAGCTATTTCACAGAATTAGTGCTGAAGCAGGGCAATGATTCTAGGGGGCTGAAATGCTTCCAAACTGGACCTTGAGCTGTCTCCACTTGCTTCCATAAAAAAAGAAATGGGATATTTACCTGTCTCACAAATGATTGTGAAGATCAGGTGTCGGGTGCTTAAGATCTGTTCAAACATAATTTTTCATGGAGGAAGAGAAGTTGATTAGAATTGCTCTTCTTTTTGAAACCTAAAGTCAGTGTGCGCCTTCTCTGTCATTTCTGGGGTTCGAGGAGGGTTTCACTTTGCATTTTATTCTTTGGCCGGTATATCTATGGCAGCGTGTACTTGGAATTAAGCATGAAGATTTTCAAATTCACCAGCCAAACATATGACAATGCAAAGGGATGAAGCTCATATTTTTATGTTTTTCTGGCCTGGTGCCCTGCTAATTGTGAGAAACAGAGAATGACATGCTGCTTATAGGTCGCTGCGTGCACCAGGATCCACTTTCTGCCTGCAAGGGACAGCTACGTGCAATGAAGTCTGTTTTGTATTCAGGGTTTTTTTTCCTGGCATAACTTTTGCATCTGATACTGAAAATCTGGTCCAGCACATTTTACAAACAAACCCTAGAGGCTGCGTGTATGCTAAAATAGCACTTTATATTTTGTTTACATCCCTTGCAGAAGATTGGTATAATATAAATTACTGGTTGAGAGATCCTATTTCTGTATATGCTTTAGGCACGTGCTCATTTTAGCTTTGTAGTTCTGCAATCTTAAAATAAAAGGCTGAAAAAGAAGGAGCCGTAGAAAGTTTTGAGCAGAAAAAAGCATTACTCTACCTTGTTGCCTTTAGCCCAAGCAGGCAGAGTTTACAAACTCTTACCCTTAGGAAACAGACTACCTGTACACTGATTTTACTGGCTCAGTTTGTGACTCAAACTGGAAAAGTTCGAACATCCGGTAGTTACTGCCACACATTCACATTGACAGCCCCGCATCTTCTTCACAGAGTTTTTTTTTTCTTTTGGTCAGCCTTGTTGATGCTGAGCTCTTGCCAAGTGTGTGTTGTGATTAGTGTGTTTGCCCCATTGAAGCAGGGAGTAAGCTGGAACATCCCAGCTGCTCTATCTGTGTCAGCTTAAGCAGAAATTATCCGTGTTGGTAAATACGGAGTCCTAGTTTGTCTTGAGTAATGGCACTTAATCCTGAGACTCATATCTAATCTTATCTTGAAATAGCCCCCCTCTATGTGAATTCTGCTGTTTCTTGCTCTTTTTAACTGAACGTACAGTGAGGTAATTTGCTCTAGTACCTTAAATTTATGTTGCTTCCAACTTCAGGGCATGAGTTCTTGTTTCCCCAGCCAGATGCACGGAGCATTTGATGGTCACTGTCCACTCAGCCATGTCTCAGTGTGTTCTTCAGTTATCTTTTGTAGTCTGAACACACACATATCTTTTTCTCCAAGCCTTTCTAAAAACACTTTTCGAAACATTTCCTTTGTGGTCTTCTCTGGGCTTTCACCACTTTACCCTTACCATATTTTACTTGAGACCAGTTCTTGAACTGGTGATGGCAATGGACCAGTTGCTCTGGCCATTACAAATTGACACTCCTTTTAGTGCATTCCTAGAATAATGTTTTACATCCTTTGTGGCAAATTTTGCCTCACAGTGCTTAGTCACTTACCCTGTGATGCATGTCAAATTTCTCAAATCCTGTTTTCATAGGCCGGCACTGCCCATTTGTATTTGTGACTTGTGTGTTGTAGGTGTAGCGCTTCTCATTGTCTTTGATCTCAGGCTGCTTCTTCATTTCATCAAGACTTGTTTTCTAACTTCGTACTCAAAACAAATTGCTCTTCTCGTCTGCTTTTTCACTGGCCAGTTTCATACGTGTATTGATTCCATCATTAGTGATATCAACAGTCGAGCACCAGAGCCCAGAACAGAGCCATTGATGCCTGTTTTGACACATTTTCTAGTTTTGCCAGGGAATCACTGGTAATTGTCCCTGGGAGCATGTGTTCAGATGGACCTGCATCTGTTCTGTTGTGGTTTCATGTTAACCTACATTTCTGTGGTTTGCTTCGGAGCGTGTCATGTGGAAGTGTCCGGAACGGGAGCGAAGCCAAGGTAGAGCCCATTCAGTGCTTTCTCTCTGGTCCACTTGAGGAAATTAGGTTGGTTTGTCAGCATTTGTCTTTAGCAGCTCTGTGCTGGCCATACTCAGGCACGCTGTGATCCTCTAGATGTTTACTTGGGGATGGTTAAATGTATTTTCTAGATTAGAACCTTTCTAATGTAATGTATTCCCCTGTAATTTCCTAAGTTCTCATTCTCTCGAGTTTTCCCTTTCTTATTTCCTACCTATCCTTTGGGATTTTTCCCATCAATCATGAATTTTTCAGGAGAATGGTCAATATTCCCCTGGAGTCTCTGGAGTGATTTCAACGGGCTTCCATGTCAATTTTTTAACTATGTTTGTCCAACTGCACTCTTTCTCAGCTTTCTGTCATCCTTTTGCTTTGTTGAACTTGATTATGCTTAAGGATTTGCTCACAATGGAACATTTTTATGAAGAGTGAAGCCAAAAGGCACTGAATGAACCAGTTGTGTCTGTTTCTCCACTTACAAGTAAAGGATCTTCCCCTTCCTTTTATTGCTCCTACTGTATTTACAAGTTCCGTTTTTATTCATCTTTCCTTACAGCATTTTTATATCCTCATACCAGAACGTAGGATCACTGTCAGGCTGATAACCCATTAGCTCAGGAATTGTGGCCGCACAGTAACTGCTGTTCATTCTGCATGAGAGTCAGGAAAATCCAGTAGTGTTTATGTAGAAGATGCTCTTTATTTGTTGGCTTAGCATTTTTTNAAAGATCTGGGAAATATATTTCTGAAGTTGAAATTTTGTCGGTGTTGCTCTGTGTGTTATTCTGAGGAAGACTTGGCATGTTTTGTGGGCGGCCATCAGCAGCACTCACACATGCTCCCATGAGGACTAAAGCACAATGGCAAGTGTTTTTCTCTGTGGCATTCCAGATGCTTACAACTCTAGCCCACATTTTCCACCTTCGGTTTGGCTTTATCACCTCTTGCGTTTGCCGGTTCACAGCTTGATACAGGGAAATCATTTCCCTTTTATAAAGGAAGGGGGTTTTCTCCCATCTCCTCTTCATTTTTCTCTGTGGATGGGGAAGCATTCGTCCCTATTGTTGTGAAGTGGTGTTAGGAAAGTCCTTAGAAAGCGGTGACAGAAGTGCATATGGCAAGGACCGTATATATTGTGGACATCACAGGATGTCTGTTCCGTTGAAATTCAAACCATGAGGCTGTGTGGGCCGCCAGAGATGAAAGCAGGATCTGATAGCAGAGAGAGGATAAAAGATAACTGCAAGTGGCAGCTGAGTCTTTACCTGTATTTAAAGTGGGAAATGTGTGTCCCTAAGTGTCAAGTGTACAAGAGGGCAGATCCAAATAGGGGTGAACTGCTGAAGCTTTTGTGGCACTCTTTTCTCAAGAAGAAAATCAAATACCTTGAATTCGTTGGGCTTAGTATTTGTTATTTGGGGAAAAAAACAACAAAATCTTACAATGGAACTGTCTTGATGGCAGGAACTAACTTACACACTGGTCAAAATACATGAGTAAAAGGATATAATTACGTTAAGTAATACTGGTGTCAGTTCTCTTTTTAATTTGAAGACAAGAAGCACTTTGAATGTGTAATTAACGCCTTCAAATTGCCTGTGATGCTATAACCAATCATAATTAATTTTATTTTGAAATTGTGTCTGTGCAGTTCAATGCGTTGAATAACATCGTAATCAAAAATAAAATTTTCAAATTATTGTTTTCAGTGGAGAAGGTTGCAAAAGGAATCCTGTAAATCTTGTCATTTTGGGTCCATATAAATGTTGCAGGCAAAGTTTTATGCTCTGACTACGTTCTGTGTGTTTTTCAGGTTTTTTTACC